>MNCI01002172.1:178106-223504 GCA_015680685.1 Gnetum montanum | reverse complement strand
GTCGTACTCATTTTGCATTCTAGGAGTTGAGGGTGAGAGAGACTCATCGCGATGAGCAGCCGATTCCTTGATTAGCCGTACACATTCGTCAATGCTCCTAATCAAGTCGTACTCATGCCACGCTAATGTAGGTAATAAATAATAGGTAAGAAATAACAGGTAATAAAATCCTATTCCATGCACTGCAAGGTTTATCCACAAAGCTCGTCTTTATTGCTGTACACAACTTGCGTTCAGGTACAAAGCTGCTTGAATAAAGATTAGTTCACTTGGGGACTCCTACTGCGGGCACATGGAAAATATTCTATCTCTGGAGTGATCAATCTGCCAGAGTTTCCCTACTTTAAGCCTAGGATGAGAAATGAGGGGAGTGCTGCCTCTTATTTATAGATTTGACGACGGACCGCGATATCACGTATGCGATATCGCAGGGAACAACAAGATATCGCGGCTTGTGCATATCGCGTCTCATCATACCCCCATGACTGAATGAAAACTCATCCTCGAGTTCCTTACAATAATATTGGGAAGGTATGGAATTATTGAGGGAAATGGAATTAATGGGATAACATGTGAACGGATCATCATTACAAGACTTGACAGAAATGGTGTTCATGACAACAAGGGTGAACACCTTATTATAATGACATCAGGCCTTAGTTGGCAGCTGAGAGAGAGAGAGAGAAAAAAGTGTTGCTGCTGCCAATGCCAAGATTGCACCTTTGTTGTCCATCCATAAGCACGTCATCGATCTTGCTCCTTGCATAGCTGCTTCAGCGCTGCTCCATTCCATGTGTTTGCTCCAGATCCAATCCGTTGTTGTATGATCGCCATCTGCACATACAACACAATATTATATTAGCAAGGGTAAATGAATCATCATGTAATTAATACCTTGCTTCGGTGTAGGTTCATTGGCTAGGTTGTGGTATGGCTAATACGATCTGGGGATATATTAATGATGACTACCGAAGGTGTAGGGGTTAAGAAGAAAACCAAAAAATTCGGGGCTAGGAGAAAATAGAAAAAAATCAGGCCCCGTACCCCCATGACTAATCGCGAACCTCCGGTAGCGTTAGAATGGAGAAAAGAAAGGAGTAAGAAAGATAGATAAAAAGGGACAACGGTAACGTCGATAAAGTGGATGTCAAGATGGAAATGAACAAAATAAAATTAATTGCAAAATGTTAAGGGAAAGAATTTAACTAATGCTCCAAATAGGAATGTCAGTGGGTCCTCCCCAAAGTAGGCTCATGCCCGTAATGCCCTGACAAACCCACATTCAAAGAGTTCGTAGACTCCGGGAATGTTATTTGGAACAAGAGTTAAAGTCTTAACCGTAAGAATCTACCAAAAAGAAAACAATGCATCAAAAAAAATATATACACTAATGATACAACCGGTAATGAGGTGAACAATGGAGAGAAGGATGGAGAGAAGAAAATGGAATGGAATCCCAAGAAAAAGGTGGTGTACAGCCCCTTATGTGTTTCATGATTAATGTGACTTAGCAAATCCCATTCCAAGTTTGGCCTCAAACCAACCACTTCTAGGGACTTCGCATCAATGCATTCAGCTAAACTATCCACTTGGATAACAAGGATGCATCTCCAAAGAGCCACCACCATTCTGACGAAACAAATGAGAGAATGGGAAGCGAGAAGGGCCTTAGTTAGAGGGAACACTTTTGGTTCCATAACCAGTGCTTGTAGCCCAAGGTTATTTGTCTAAGGGGTGTGCCTTGAATTCTCACTTTGTTTTGTTATTTTTTTATTTTTTTTATTTTTTTTTGTGTTTTGTGTTTTTATGCGTGAGAACCACACCATGCAAAAACTTCTTATTTTTATTGTCTCAGCTTTCGATAGTTGGGTAACATCGAAATGGTAAGAAAACTCAAGAAGAAAACATCCAAGCACCCAAAAGAACGGCCAACACAAAAGCATCAAGTTCCCTTGAAGTCACACCCTTTGCAATCCTTGAGTCCTTCCTTAGTTTGAGAAATACCTAGTCACCGATTCGTTAAAGTTCTTATTATGAGGGGACTGTACATTTCCAAGCCGAGAGAGACCATAGAAACTGGTGGATGGATGGATGATGTGGTCTCATTGCCTGCCATATCAAAAGAAACATACCTTAGTATTCAACATTGTGACTTAAAGGTAAAAACCAAACATTAGCAATCAATATGAAAATAGTTCATACCATCATTTCGAACACTTATTGAGTGACAAACTTACAGGGTGGATCACACACACACACACACAAAATGGAAAAAGTATAACGATGTTGTAAAACAAAAAACTAGAAAAGTGAAAGAAATTTGTAAAACAAAAACTAGAAAAGTTAAAGAATATTTGTAAAACAAAAACGTGTAAAACAAAAACGTAAAAATAACTAAGGGCCCCATATGATTAGCATAGGTGGCCATCTCTTCCATAACTGAGTGGAAAGGGAGAGATCCGAAATAACGAGCGAGGTTGACCGTTGGTGGAGGTGTAACTTGTACTGGCTGTTGCAGATTCACGGAAAGGTTTTGTTTGTTGTACATTAACCAATAACCTTTTATCCAGGCTGTCAGGCTTATATATCATCATGGCTCTAGAGGGGAAGGTAGTATGAATAATATAAGGTCCTTCCCACAAGGTTTGAAACTTTGTACGTTGGGGTACATGCATGGGGTTCCAGTAAAGGACCTTATCTCCTGGTTGGTACCTAAACCTTTGGATCCTTAAGTCATGACGCTGTTGACTGTGTGCCTTGTGCAACTCATTTAACGATAGTGTAACCAATCTATTCTCTTCTAACACATTCAAAGTTGCTAATCGTTGTTTTTGTGAAGTTCGCAAGCCATGGACAGTGTATAGAGCTCATTCTATATGGGGAGTTTTGGAAGTTTCCTGTACACTAGCTCATAGGGAGAATACCCTGTAGGGAGCTTTCAAGTAAAACGATATGCCCAAAGAGCATCGTTCAGTTTCGTGCTCCAGTCTCGCCTAAATTTGCTAATTTTTCATGTTAGTATTCTTGTAATCTCCCTATTAGTAACCTCGGCTTGACCATTGGCTTGGGGGTGGTAAGGTGTGGTCAGTTTATGCTCAACCCCTAAGCGTTGCATCAGTTTGCGAAAGGTTGCACCCATAAAGTGTGTTCCATTATCAGAAATGAGTGCACGTGGTACACCAAACCTGTTAACAATTTGTTGTTGTACAAATCGTGTAGCTGTAGATGATGTGCAATCTATTACAGCGGCTGCTTCAACCCATTTGGTTAAGTAATCAACAGCAACTATTATATATGCTTTTTCGTTGGACATCGGTGTAATCGGCCCCATAACATCTATTCCCCAGATGTCGAAGGGTTCTAAAGGTTGAATCCATTGTTGCGGATCCTCCATTCTAGCAGTCATTCCACCATCATGTTGGCAGCGCTCACAGGATTGGGTGAAATGATGGACGTCCCGAAATAGTGTTGGCCAATAATATCCTGCAAGCAGGACCTTAGTAGCCGTTCGTCTCCCAGCATAATGACCCCCATAGGGGCCCTCATGAGCATCCTGGAGAACTTTTAATTGATCTTGATCGGGCACACACCATCGAACCAAGCCATCAGGACAGACTTTATAAAGTTGTCCCTTGATTTCCATGAAGTACTTGGTTTTGTGAAGAAACTGTTGTTTCTTCCTAAAGTCCAACCCATGTGGTATTTGTTGGGAAGTGAGATAAGTGAGAATGCTACTATGCCAATTTATTTCCATGGGTTGATTATTTACTACACTAGCAAAGAGGGTTTCATCAGGAAATTGGTCAGATACAACATATTCATCCTCTTTTTTGTCCCAACGCAACTGAGATAGGTGATTAGCGACTACGTTCTCGGTGCCTTTGTGGTCTACTATTGTTAAATCGAACTCCTGAAGAATTACCAACCAACGTATGATACGTGGGCTAACCGTTGGCTTGTTCATAAGGAACCTAATTGCACTATGATCTATATGGATGTATACTTTGTAACCCAATACATAGTACCTAAATTTATCTAGTGCAAACACTACAACCATTAATTCCTTTTCTGTAGTCGTGTAGTTAAGTTGTGCACCGGTGATACTCTTACTGGCACAGTGGATGTAATAAGGTCATTTTTGTTCATCTAATTGTATCAGTACAGCTCCTGAGGCATAATTAGATGCATCAGTCATGATATGGAATGGCCTGGACCAGTCAGGGGCTTGTAGAATGGGGGCTTCCACAAGCCTCTGTTTGAGGGTTTGGAATGCTCGTTCACATTTCCTGGTCCATTCGAATGGTGCATCTTTTTTTGTTAATTCCACCAACAATTTGGCAACTTTGGAGAAGTTCGCAATAAACCTCCTGTAGTAGCCAGTGTGTCTGAGGAATGACCTAATGTCTTTAACGGTTTCTGGTTGTCGAGTAATTCCTTGGATGACTTTAATTTTTTCTGGATCCACCTCAATTCCTGATTGTGAAATTTTGTGCCCCAGTACAGTGCCCTCTTGAACCATCAAATGGCTCTTCTACCAGTTGAGCTTGAGGTTGGTTTCAACACATCGTTTCAATACTTTCTCTAACCGATCAAGGGCTTGATCAAAGCTCATCCCATAAGTGGAGAAGTCGTCCATGAAGACTTCTACTCCGTTACCTATTTGCTGTTGAAAGATGCTTAGAACTAATCGTTGGAACGTGGTAGGTGCATTACACAAGCCAAAAGGCATTTGTTTGTACGCAAACGTTCCCCAAGGACTGGTGAACGTTGTTTTGGCTTGGTCTTCTGGTGCAATTTGTATTTGGTTGTACCCACTATATCCATCCAGAAAACTGTAATAGTGATGCCCTGCTATAGTGTCTAAGACTTGGTCAACAAATGGCAATGGGAAGTGATCTTTGAATGTTGCCATATTTAATAGCCTAAAATCTATACATACCCTCCATTTACCTCCTTTTTTCGGTACGATGACAAGAGGACTAACCCATTCGCTATCAGCGATAGGGGAAATGAACCCAGCCTTGAGAAGCTGCTCTAGCTCCTCTTTCACTATTTTTTTTAAGTTCAGGTTTAATCACCTTTGGGGTTGCTTGCGAGGCTTCATAGAGGGGTCTGTGTAAATCGTATGCTAGCATATCCTAGGATTTATTTTGGTTAGTTCAAGGTATGACCAGGCAAAGGCTGTTGACCACTTGTTTATCACCTTTAGCAAACTTTCTTTTTGCGTGGGTGCGAGCTCTGCATTGATGATCATCGGTTTTCCATTTTTAAGGGTCACGTATTCCAAATCGGTGGGCAATGGTTTTAAATCTAGGGGCTCTTGTTTAAACTCCTCAGGAATCTCCAACTCTTCCCAATTAATATTTTCAGAGTTAAGGGTTGGAAGTTGGCAACGAACTTGCTCTAATACGTTTGTGCTTTCAATGTAAGCACTAGTTATTCCCTCAGCTAGTTCCATGCAGGTTGTCGAGTTGTTCTCTTTATCAGCCATCAGCCACTGGGTGTTTTCTTGTTGTGTGGCTGTCACATATAGGCACTTTTGTATGTCAATATCCCGTGCATACCGATTGCATGCATGCAATGTTAAACTCTGCATCACCCATGATTTCTGCACGCAATGATACCTTGTGTCACTATATGCGATGCATGGAACTCTTTTCCTCTCAATTTTCCCAAAAGTATTTGTCCTGGATATTTCTAGGAAAAGGTTGCGAATTCCTAAGCGTGCGTCGATTGTATTCAGCCATGCCCTTCCCATTATAATTGGGAAATCCTCTTTTTCATTGTTTATTTGGATCACTATGAAATTGGCTGGATATGACCATCCACTGATAGTGGCAAAAATGTCCTCAACCTGTCCCAAAGGAACAGTGATGGATTGGTTAGCCAGCTCTAGGCGAACATTGCTCTTCTTGAGTGGAGGCAGGTTTGAGGTTTTATACAGTTCTTGTGAGATTAAGTTGACCCCGGAACCTGAGTCGAGGAGAGCCTTATGGGGTTCATTCCCAGTGACTTGGAGGTAAACTAGGGGGACTCCCAGATTTGATAATTTCTTTGGAAGGTGGCCAACCTTGATCCAGTCGGTTACTGTATGTGTTAACATAACTGTATACATTGGGCGCAATTTCTCTATCGAAGGATTTCCCGAAACCTTATTTGGTATGGGGGTGTTAGGATTCTCAACCGCTTGTGAAGGCGAAGGCTTGGTTGGATTGTTGGTCCTAAGGAAGGGTCTTTTTGGTGTATGATTGTTAGAACCAACTGATATTGGAGGATTGGGAGCCCTCGCAGTGTTGGGTTGTCGCAGTTGAGTGGGATTTACTCTAGGCTTTGTTGGAGCGGTTGGCAGTGGGGCTACTAGCGTAAGAGATGCAGATGGATTTGGAGGATAGTGTGGGTATGGAGTGTTTCTCGAAGGAGAAGGAGTCCTAAAATACTCCTGAACTTGGTAGTAATGTGGAGGGTTTATGTGATCCATAGAGTCACTTGGGGAAATTGGCTGCTGCCCATAATAACCATAAGGATTAGGCTGTCGGTAAGGGTATTGTTGTGTTGGCGGTGGCATTCCCTAGGACTGTGGGTGTTGCCACTGCTGATGCTATCTGATGGGCCGTGGTGGAGTTCCACTTGGATAATATGTTAGTGGTTGGTGGAACTGTCTTGGGTTACCTTGTGGATAAGGTAACCTTCGAGGTGTTTGCCATTGGTTGAGTCTTGGATTAAGCGCATACACCCCAGACTCCTGCAGATGTGAGATGATGGGCAACATCCCTTAGGATGGTCATAGTGGTGGATCTCACATCCACCATCATCATTTGAATCCTAATCCACAACCACATCAAAGTTAGTGATTTTTCCCTTCCCTTGTTATGTGCAGGGCTTAAACCTCTCCACTTTTTCTTACCTTTGTCACTACTTTGTTCTACCTTAGACTCTTCAACAATTTTTAAAACAGTTTCAATTTTAGAGTCTAAGGAACTCCATACATCGTCTACCTTAGTCGCTATTTCTGTTGTTAATTTTTGGATCGGCAAGGTTTTCTAGTTCACCAACTCTTCAAGTGGTGACTCATCCTCTTCATCACAAAATTTCACTCCCTTCTTTCGAAGGGAGGGATCACGGTTGTACTCTTCCGCACTTTCCCTTTTGCATAGCTCACATTCTTCTTTTGCTACTTGTTCCAACAAGCTATGCACTTCATGGGCTCCAAGCTGTGAGAGTCTCCCTTGGGCATAAGTTCCAAGGGTTCTTTTGGTTTCATGCCTTAGCCCATCCATGATGTGGCGAAGTTGATCCCATTGAGCGTACCCATGGCCTGAGCAACAATGTAACAATGTGTAATAGCGGGCCATGGCAGCATCCAAGGGTTCATGAGTACCTTGCTTCCAGCCTTGGATCTACTTACGCAAATTGGACACTCTGGAGTACGTTTGATACTTTTCGTTGAACAGTTCTAGCATCGTACTCTACCTCTTGATGGTTTCTGATTCTAAGGACCGGTACCAGCTCTCTACTTCTTTGGTGAGTGTCCTTGGGAACAACTTAAGTTTTTGCCACTCATTTTCTATATTCTGCAAGGCACAGGCATTGTGGAATTCTTGTAAATGATTTTACAGATTAGCATTGTATCCCCCTTCAAATCGTGGGATATTGTTCATGTCTAATCATTTGATCCGACTATCTTTCAAATGCCTTGTGGGAATCCTAACTGCCTCCGTTATGTCAAGCATACTTCAGGTTGTGAGTAGGGGTTTGTCATGATCATCTCTTTCATGACGCCTGTGATGTTTGTGTTGTTCCCTACTCTCCCTACGTCTTTGCCCTTGTCCTCTCTCTCGACTTTCCCGTCGAGGTCTCTTGTCCTTTTTACCTTTATCCTCACCTTTATGTTCATGGTGGCTATGCCCAGATGTGGAAGGAGAGGGTGAGTGATGTGAAGAAGGAGAAGAAGAAGGGGAACCATCACCGTGGCGATGTTTCTTGCCTTCTCTTCAGCTACTACGGCCCCGATCGTGGTGACGATCAAAGTTCCCGTCCTTAGCATGAGTGGTTGTTCCCTCTATGAACAGTTGGTGTTCATGAACATCAGAACCAGGGATATGTATCATTGATCATAGGTTCTGATACCCTTCCTCCTCACCTTCGTTAGGAGGGGGAACATCATTTATTAAAGAACCCATGATAAGGGGTTCCTCATCTCTTATTTCGCTAAAGACGTGCCGGATCTTGCCTTTCAATAGTGCATGTTGACTTTCCTGCCTTAAGTCCCTCATACGTTGGACATCTGTGGGATAATAATCCCTCATGTCAAAATCTTCTGCAACATATTCAACATATAGTTCTTGCATGCCAATCTGTGCCAAGGCATGGAAAAGCATACGAGAGATTACTCGATCTGGGGGTAACACGATGTTACCTTGCAAATCTCTCCACTGTACCTATTTGTCTTATGGAGAATAAAAGTAAAATTAGGAATATACTCATCGGGATGAGTATTGTCATCTTATATTGTTTAGGACTTGGCTGATTTTGGTTATGTGTTTTATGTTTCTGACTGTCTCGTGTATGGTCCTTAGGTGGTGAGTTGCTCTTATGAGAAGAAGGCATTTTTATCGGTGTGCTAATTTCACCGTTATGAAATTTTTTTTCTCTTGATTAACCCGAAGGTTCGTTAAGGCTCACAACAATGTGAGTGATATCCCTTTTGTTCTATTCGGTGCACAAACACTTAGTCCCTGGCAATGGCGCCAATGATGAGTGGCGAGGTACCCCTACACTCAACCATACGAAATGAGTGTAGCACACGCGATCTGGTCGAACTCTGTAGACTAAATGCCTACACGCCCCATGGAACACTTGAGGTTAATCATTCATTGTCTTCTCAGACTTACTTGTGTTTGTCACGGTGTATGGTTAAGTAAGTCTGAGGTATATGATTTTTATGGTCTTTTATGGTTTTTCTCTTATGCTATCGAGGTGAAGGGTTGAGAGAACTAACTAACTCTAACTAATGACTAAGTCTAATTTAACTAGCGTCAGCATTTGTTCCCACTTACCGTACACACCCTGAACTATGCAACTGTGGCTACTAAACGCTAATCTTTACTAGGATCACCACACGTAATGCACATGCTTGAAGTGGTCATACTAAGGCACTTAACTAGCCTAAACATAATGAGTAGCCAATTCCTTGACTAGCCGTACACATCCGTAGATGCTCGTAATCAAGTCCTACTCATTCTGCATTCTAGGAGTTGAGGGTGAGAGAGACTCATCGCGATGAGCAGCCGATTCCTTGATTAGCCGTACACATTCGTCAATGCTCATAATCAAGTCGTACTCATGCCACGCTAATGCAGGTAATAAATAACAGGTAATAAAATCCTATTCCATGCACTGCAAGGTTTATCCACAAAGCTCGTCTTTATTGTCCTACACAACTTGTGTTCAGGTACAAAGCTGCTCGAATAAAGATCCGTTCACTTGGGGACTCCTACTATGGGCACATGGAAAATATTCTATCTCTGGAGTGATCAATCTGCTAGAGTTTCCCTACTTTAAGCCTAGGATGAGAAATGAGGGAAGTGCCACCTCTTATTTATATATTTGGTAGTGGACTGCGATATCACGTATGCGATATTGCAGGGAATGATGCGATATCGTGGCTTGTGCATATCGCGTCTCATCACTCCTCTTCCCAAATTCTACACACCCTAGATTGATCTAGCCCATTCCATGTAATGATAGATGCAGCTAACTATGTTTTGGGAGTGATGCTTATACAAAAGGATGATCAAAAATGTCCATATTATATCCATTGTACAAGCAAAAGCATTGTAGGTGTATAACTTAACTACATCACCATTGAAAAAAATCATGGTAATGGTGTATGCCCTAAAAAACTTTAGACACTATGTTCTTGGATACCAAATTTTTATGCACATTGAGTATAGTATAATCCACTTTCTAATGAACAAGCTAGCAGTTAGTCCTTGTGTTATACGATGACTAGTAATTTTAAAGCAATTTGACCTTACCATGGTGGATAGGAAAGGAATCGAGATGTAGTTGCTGATAATTTGATCATTTGTCTTGGTTAAGATGGGATAGCAAGGAGGATGAGGAACCCTTATTTGATTAATTTCTAGATGAACTTCTCTTTGCTAAGTCCATCGAAGTCCAAGGGTCAAAGGTTACCAATTGGTATGAAGAGTTCCTCTCTTATCTACTCACATAGGAAACTTCAGCAAAATGGAATTATAAGAAGAAACAATGGTTTCTTTGCCAAATCAAACATTACATGGAGATCTAAGGCAACTTTACAAAGTTTGTGTCAATGGCCTTGTATGATGGTGTGTACCTAATGTAGATCAGTTGAGAATCCTCTAGGATGATCACGAATGTCTCTTCAAGGACCACTACATAGGAAGGAGGAGAACTATAAAGATCCTTATGGCAAGATACTTTTAGCTAATGATCTTTAGGGATGCTCATCATTTATCCCATTCATGCTAGTGATGTCAATGAGATGGAGGAATGACTGTATGAATGGAGGAGCTTCAACAATGGATCCAACCATTGGAGCCTTTTGACCTTTGAGGAATTAACTTCATGGGATCCATCACTCCCATGTTAAATGGGAAGGCCTACATTATAGTTGTTATTGATTGCTCTACCAAATGAGTTGAATTTGCAACTATATTTGATTGTACATATATCATTGCAACTTGGTTTGTTCAACAACAAGTGTTAAATAGGTTTGGTGTGCCTAGAGCACTAATTTCAAATAATGGAACATATTTTATAGGGTCTATTTTTCAAAAACTAATGTAACACTTGGGGTTGCAACATAAACTGACAACCCCCTATCACCCCCTAGCCAACGGTCAAGCTGAGGTCACGAATAAGAAGATCACTAGGATCTTGACACAAATAATTAGTAAATATAGGAAGGAATGGAGTACCAAACTTAATGATGCTCTTTCAACATATTGTTCAACATGAAAACTTCCTATAGGCTACTCTCCCTATAAGTTAGTGTATGAAAAATTATCCAAATTTCCAATCCAAGCCAGACTTTGTACACTTACAACTACATGTAAGCTTGACCTAAACATTAATCTAACCTAAAAAGAATGTCTTATGACACTTGATGTGCTAGATGAAAACCAACGAATAGTCCTAATGATGAATCAAGTGCATAAGGTACACAACAAATAATGTCATGATGCACAGATAAGAAAAGTTACATTCCAACTTGGTGATAAAGTTTTTTATTAGAATCCAATGCATGTGCCACAATGCACTAAGTTCCAAATGTTATGGGAAGGACCTTACATAATCTGTTCAACTTTTCGTTGTGAGGTCATGAAAATTTACCACTTGACCAACCCTTAAAATATGCATGTTAGTCAATGTACAACAACTTAAGTCATTCATGGAACCTCAAGTAACCAACAACACTAACACATCTACCCAAGGACAAGCATGCTCTATTTTTTGGATCTCCTCCTCTCAACTTAGTCATGGGGGAGACAACCATTCATTGTAACATCTTGATGAGGATAATCAACTTTTTGCCTTTTTGTTTTGTAATGTTCTTTATATATTTTCTTTTTTCTTAATATTTTATTAATTATTTTATATATTTTTTCTTGTTTTCTTATCTTCTTTGTTTATTATATTTAGTCTTGTTGGAAATCTCTGATTTTGTTTATTACTACTATAAATTTTGAATTTTATTTAATTCAACTATTAATGTTATGGTTGATTAACCAAAAGGTAAAATTTTGTCGTTGAATTATGTTCTCTACTAACAATTTGTCAATTTTCTAATCGTGTGAGGTAGTGAGTTCATGACATCCATCCATTCCATTTGTTCCCTGGGAAATCTGTATCATGGGAACATTAAGGTTCTTTCACGTTACAACTAAAAGTAATAAATTTGCTCAATAAACTAGGAAAGGACCAAGTGGAAATGGAGAAGGGTGTAACCTTAAGAGGATTTGTTGTATTCTTCTCTCAACTTCTTTCTTAAGTTCTATGATTCTCTAGTGGTATATCATCACTCCTATTGTCAACCATAAAAAGAAAGCATGCCTTTGAATGGTGTGGTTTCTATGAAAAATAACAAATAACAATACAACAATGGTAGGAATTCAAAGCACATCCCTTAAACTCAATAATGGGCTACAAGCACTGGTTACAGGGTTGGAAAGACATGTTACCCATGCCTAAAGCCACCCCATCTAACTAAGGCTCTACATACTTTCTTCTTTTCTTTTCCTCTTCTCTTGGAGTGATGGTTATCCTTTGGAATCGTCATGAACTCTTTATGAACAAAGAGGAGGAATATGTCAATACAAGATCACTATGAATGGAATGGACTTAGTTTAGACTTGGAACGTACCAGTATTAGATCATCTTAATCATAATTTTTACCAAGGATCTCATAACCAAGATGTAGATTATCCCTCCACCATTTTCTCTATCTACCATTTTCTCACTTCATTTTCTATCACCTCACTACCTCATGGCATGGCAAATTGACAAGTTTATTTTCTAGATGGCATAGCCCTAGGATAATTTCTTTCATGAATATGGAATTTAACTTAAACCAACCATTAATCATCCTTGATGCCCATGAACTCCTTGTCATGAACGTATGCAAGGGCATAATAGACATATGCCTAATTTGGGGAGAACCCACTTGTATTTTTTTTGTCTACCTTAAGTTAAAGTCCCTAACCATGGGCCGCTTGTGCAATCAATCACCTTGATAGCATTACAACATATAGTTTTTATTTATTTGGCATGAAAACATGCTCAAAGAACTCATCCAGTATGCTCTAATTGCTTCCAATTGGTCAAAAATACCCTCCTCTTTCATGTTGTTGACATCATTCTACATATTTTTGGCTTTTATTTGGCTTTGTTTTGTCCCCAACCTCATCCAAAATTCCTCCATTTTTAAAGTGAAAATATAGTTAAGAATAGCTTCATTGATCCATCCTTGTTGACATAAGATAAAAATCCTATAAACATGCATGATACTTAGCTCATTTTCACCATTTTCTCAAAGCACTAGAGGAGTTTTTGCCATTTTTTTAGAGCCAAAGAATATTTCGAGCATCATAACTTTCAAATTGCTTACCTGATTTTGCCTATATTTTTTATCCTTGAGCCACCAGAGATATGCTTTATATCATAGGGGCTTCAAACCTTAGATTCTCATAGGATGTTTTTTGAAATTTTTCTAACGTCCCATGAATAGGTTATTAAAATAATAATCACAATGAGTTAATATCAATAATAAACCTCTGTTAGAGCATAAATAAAATAATAAAAAGATAATATCACAAGCCTACGATCATAAAATAAGAACTTAGCAATAAAATCCTAATGTCTAAGAAATTAACATAACCTAATCTAACAAAGGAAGGTATCCAAAGGAAACAAAGGTTATGTGAAAATGCTAATCATGAGTTATGTTTGTAATTGCAGATGACACCCAAAAGAGGATTGTAGGTAGGAGGGCTGTCACCACATAGGAATAAGTAACGTCAAGGAGAAAGGGACTAACAACAACAACAACAACAACAATGCCAGAAGTAAGTAGCTGAGGTTGTGCATGTTATCATGTCTCTTCTGAAGGAGCCCAAGGTGGAATTTGTTAGACATATTTCTACTACAAAAACATGCCAATCTAAGTAGGATGATGTTCTAAGACCAAGACCTAACTTAGAGGCCACACTCATTGAAGCTTACTTGGAGAGGATCCCAACTAGGAAGGTCCAAAGTTCTATATTGCAAGAGTTAAACTTTAGACTATTTTTGGAGTTGGGGCCTAAAGAGGTTAAGACATAGTTGTAGGGGTCTTCTCTATGGTTCATTCTCTCCAATAGTGGGGAATGGTACATGGAGGAAAGTTACCTCTTTTAGAACAATTGACAAGGAGATGCATTAGTCAAAATCAAAGACATCACAATCTTCTACTCAATTGAAGTCATTGCGGAAGCCTTAGGTTTGCCTAACATTGGGGCCAAGATAGTAAGAATCTCAACGTAGGAGGATCTCAAGGCAAAGAAAGAATGCATCCAATGGTGCCATGGAGTGGATCGTAAGGAGTATAGTGCCCTAGAAAAGGTGAAAAGAACCTATTTGAAGATCACAACCTATCACTTCAACCCAACAGTGAGTCTAAGAAAGGTGACAGCCTTCTCCATTAGGGCATATGTGGCTCTAAGTGGAAATTGCCTATTAACCTCCCCAACTCATCTTCCTTAACATAGAAAGTTGTTTCAAGAAAAATGAGAAGTGTAGAAAGATCCTTCTTTTATTGCTTAATTAGAATTATGCAAAAGGGGAGGAATAGCCTGCTATTTCAATGATGTGATCTACTATGTTCCTATTGCATCATGGCAGGAGATGATGAAAGATAAAACTACTGCTTAGGTTCACAAGGAGGAGTATCCATAACCACCACCACTTGCAGCCCCATAAACAATACTAGAGATGCTTGTAGCCACTAAGTGTCTTAAAAAACTTTTAGAGCAATAGCTGTGGTAACAAGAAGGATTTGGAGATGGTGGATAATCATCTATCTACCGTCTAATCATGAGCCACCTTAATGAGGATGTAAGGACCATTAGTTGGATAGACAGTGAGACAACATTGCTATTTTTCACACAAAGAAATAAGACATCCATTAGACCTAATCCAAGTACCAAAGAGGCACTGCATCCATTCCTAGATAGACATTTCTCAAAATTTTAGGAAATGTAGTTGCCTTATCTATCATGTTGGAAGAAGGAGAAGAGGCAACAATCCTTGTCTTGACACATAAGGGCTAAGAAAGAGTAGCAGAGGTGGTGGTGGATAGAGTTGCAAAAGCTCTTAATGCTTTTATTGCATCGATATCAGACATTGCTACCATGGCTGACATACATGCATCAAAAGGAGTAAGGAGTGAACATATGAGTGTTGCCCAATAGAAAGAAATGTTGGAACAACTGATAGGAGCTAGGCAATCACTTTCGGAGATCTTCAATCTCTTGGATGATGTCATGACTAACTAGTTGCATCTTTTAGAGATAAGGGATAAGTTGCTAATCACCAATGTGCAACTTGAGGAGGCTGTTGCTAATAATCAATGGTTGGCTACTGAGGTTGTAGAATTACAAGCCCATCTCTCTAATCCTACCATTCTTTGGCTTGAACTAACAAGAGATGAAGCTTTTCAATATCTTCAACAGAAGTATTAGGAGGTTGAGAATGTCAAGGAAATGATGATCTTTGATTCATCCATGTCAAAAGTAATGACAGGCAACATTGATCGTGACCTATTGCAAGTTTGAAGGAGAACTTGGTCCTTACTAGAGATAACCATTGCTTGTGGAATTCTAGTAGCAAGAGTAGCTTACTAAGATGTACTTGGATTTGAGGAGGTTAGTTGATGAAAATCAAAATATCTTAATGGAAGAGGTTCATGCCCTTTAGCAGAGAACTGCAATTGAGATTGCCACTTGGAAAAATGAGGCCCTAAAATTTTGAAAGGTGAAGAATCACTACAAGGACCATGTCGAATTGCTCAAAGAGGTTAATGAAAAAGAAATCAAATTGGCTAAGGTGAAGGTAAATAAGGTTATCTAATAACTCTAGTAAAGAGACGATGTGTGGTAGCCCATCTTTGATGAACTAAATACATACGATCAAGCAATAATATGCTTGAAGGAGTTGCAAATCAAAAATATGATAGAATACATAAAGCTTGTTGACCTTTTCTATGCAAACCTAGTAATGCTAACAATAGGGAGGCCAAGGACTAAGTTAGAGAAGTAGGTTGCCAGCTTCGGCCTCTTTTATGAGGTGGAGTTCAAGCTCTATAAAGATATAAAAGAAAAGTTGAAAATAGCCAACGTAGAGCTTGAAGTTCTTAGAAGCAAATTCACATATCAACGAATTGTTGCTAAGAACTTGACAAGGAGGACACGCAACTACTAGGAGCTATAGAACCTTGTCAGAACATTTGATGTTGAACATAAAACATTCATAGTCTAGTTCATCAATATGAAGGAGATGTTTTTTTCATTTCCATGTTTGTGGGATATCCTAACACTAGCTAATTTAGGTAAAGCAGGCTAGACCATATATGATTCACGAAGAAAAGATAAGAAAATGAAGGCACTCTTAGATGCCTTCAAGTTTCTAGCAGCAATAGTGATAGTAGCAAGGTAGCTTGAACCTCCAACAGCACTCAGATGCAATGAAGGACCATTAGAGCCATAGGAACCTCCACCTCTAGGCACTATAAGAAGACTTTATCCCGCCTCTATCCATTTAACAAACCCTTGCTAATTTTTATCTGTGTCTAATTTTTTGTTGGAAAATGCACCAATGTTTGTAATATGTAAAATATGGCAATCAAAGTTAGTTAGTTAGTCAATAAAATTCCATACTTCCCTAAATTTTGTAAGAAGCTTGATCACATTTTTGTCTACTCAAGGATGAGTCTTTAATCAGTCATGGGGGTATGATGCAACATCAATAAGATGGTTGCATTAAGGTAGGCCCATCGATGCAACATCATCAACATATCTTAGGATGCATTAACATAGATATGTCAATGATGATGCAGGCTTTATCTATATAAATGCACATACCCCCTACATTTATGGTACCTTTCAGTCATTGCCAAAGCTTAAATCTTATAGTTTCTTCCCATAGAAGTTAGAATATTCTCTTTGAGTGCTCGTAGCATGGATTCAAGTGATTATAAGATATCTTATTTAAGTGCATCTATACTTGGACATATTTTCATGAGCAGAAATAAAATTGAGATATCTTTTATCCATTGCAGCACTTGGATTAGCATAACTTTACATCCCAACACTTTACATGCAATTTACTTTCTTATTATTATGTAATTAATATTGTAGTTTGTAAGCAACATGAGTACGATCACTTTGAACAAAATATATTAACACTTGGTAATCCTAATAGTGGATACTTGGTATGTCTAGCAGTAGACAATTGGTGACTCAGCAACATTAGTATAGGTTTAGGATGTGTAGAGAAAGTGGGAAAAAATACTCAACACTAGGCTAGTTAGTGAATTAAGTAGTTAATTGATTAGTTAACCTAAATATTAATTCTTTATTTATATCATTTTAGAAGCAAAAAAAATAATAAAAAGCATAAAAACAAATATCTTATATCTCAACCACACTTAATTATATACATAGATTAACATAAGTGTTGATTGGAAAGACAATGACTAATGATTACAAATTTTACTAATTAGGAATATTGGCCACTTAGGTAAATAAAGTTCACGCAATTTGACCAGATTACACATACACGCTAGTGATTTGTGTGGTTGGGCATAGGGAATATTGCTACTCATTAATTAGCATCTATAGAGCCATGCAATGCAAAGAAACTTTTCTCATAATAGATGAAAAAATTAGTGGTACCTTGAAGATACCTAAAATTTTTTAATACCCATCCAATATTCCTTTCTAGAATTAAATATAAAATTCCTTATAGCTCCCACTACATTTGTAATATCAAGACTAGTATAGACCATTGCATACATGGAACTACCAACAATATTACCATAGGAAATTTTACTCATTACCTCCATTTCATCATTTGATCTTGGACATTCCTCCATGGATATAATTACATGTCCATAGAAAATGGAGTATTTATCAAGTTACAATCTTAATATTGAATATTCTAAAATTTTATTAACAAATGTAGATTGACCAAGCCATAGCTTTTATCTTTTCTATATCTTTTAATTCCATGCCTAAGATTTTCCTTGTGGTACTAAGGTCCATCTCAAATTGAGATGACAATTGATATTTTATTTTTGAAATTTCTTGTATATTATTTTCTAATATTAACTTATGATCAATATGTTGATTACCTTGTTTTAGTTTGATGTGTTAAACTTTAAAGAATGGAGATGTGCTTTCTTGTATGGTTGTAAGCTTATGTAAGTTTTAGTAAAATAGTTTTTGAAGATTAGGGAAGTCAACCTAAGGAATGATCAGAGATCAAGGAAGCTATTTGTTGAAGTCCCAGGTGAAAAAAAAGAGTTAAAGAAACTAGATCAAGAATTTTAGAATGGGAAAAAGTAAGGATTGAACATCTTCACTCAATCTTGGTTATAGCGTAGACCTTCATGCTTCATAGAAAACATCTAAGTAGAGAATAGGCCAAGTTCATAGTTCATCTTCAATTCATCCTAGATGTTCAAGGCTAGAGTCTAGATGTCCCAATTATGGAATCCTAGTAGAGTCTTAGTAGTTGTCAAGGTGGACATCTTAGCTTGTCCTAGATGTTCAACTTGAAACTTGGCTATCTTAAAGTGGATGCCTAAGCCTTAAACGGGACATCTTGTGTCGTTGTTTGAGAAAAAAAAACTCATTTCTAGTTGTTTTCCTAACTCTAGTTTGAAGCAAGAAACTTGCATGAAGTAAAGATTATAAAGGAAAGTGCTTAGATTTATTTCTCAAAATAATCCAAATAATCCAAGGGTAATCATTGACATAATACATTGGATTGGGGTTCTTGTTCTTGTTCTTGACTAAGATCTTGCAAGGGTTGGAAAATTATTCTTAGGAGCTACATAACCATTGCTGCATTAGTCTCCTAAGGTTTTAATTGATTTATTTCACACATGAGTGTATGTTGTTAAGATCCATTACTTGTTTCTTATATATCTTGTGTGTTTGGATTTGTTTTTAGGGCTAGCTATTTCATTGCCTAGTATGAAGTACATTGGTGTAGATTTGATTTGAAGAATTATCTCTCTACACTTTCATTTATATTGTATTCATTAAGAGCTTTGTAGAGTGTAGATTCTCTTTATGGGGACATTTACATTGAAACCTAGAAAAGTTCAAATATTTGACATTTTTTATCAACCTTGAGTGGTATGTGAGTGTGTCCTATGAGAGAATCACAACTTGTTGGTTGATGTTATGAGGTCGTTGGAAGTCCTATGGGATACCAAGATTGTTCACCTTGTTTGGAGTGTGTAGCATTTGAGGATCTACCACAATGGTAACCTCAACCATGGTTTAAATTCTAGTGGATTTTAAGGGGGTGAGCTTTACCACACACATTAGTGAGATTTTTCCTTTTCTAGTTTCCTTTACTATTGTTAGCTATATTGCATCTCATGTAGTTTAATTTTTTTATTTATCTTTATATGACATATTTTTTTATGTGAAACTCATTCAACCCCCCTTTTGAGTTAATTGATCCCACAACATACAATAGTAATATTAAATATGTTTTTGAGTCTTTCTTTAAATAAATGCAAAGATCATTATTAGTCCTTACAAAATCAAACTTAAAATGCAACAATTAAATTTCTTATACCACATCCTTAGGAATTGTGTCAACCCATATAAGTGTGACATATCATGTTTTTCTTACCTTTAACCACGTAACCTTCAAGTTGCTACATGTATATTTCTTCATAAAAATTTCCATGAAGAAAAGTAGTGTTAACATGTATTTGATTAAGTTCAAGATCTAAAACAACCATAAAAGACAACATAATTTTTATAAAGGTTATTTTTACTACTAGTATAAAGATTCTTTCATGAATGATACCCTTCTTTTGAGAGTATTATTTGAGAAATCTAAATCTAAAGGGCCCTGGATCTACTATCTATGCTAAATAGAAATTAAAGAACTTTGTTAGAACAAAAAACACACTTACAATTTGTTAATCTAGAATCTATATATTTATGAATATGTGCTGCTACAATTATATAGACTTGGATCCTTCCAAGAATGGATTTGAAGAGATAAGCATGAGTCTCTAAAATCATGGGAATGATCCTTATCATCTTATTTATGGATGAGATAATCATGGGTATGGATAAGAATGGACAACTAGGATCTCATCTTATTTAGAGTAAATAAAAATATGAGATCAATCTCCTAATAATGTGGAATGTCTACAAATCATCTTCCATAAACTCCCCCATGATGGTAAGGGGTTCCACTCCAAGGAGGTCTCTGAAGGATGTAAACTTCTCATGGCTCAAAATCTTGGTAAAAATATCTGCTAGTTGTGCTTCAATTGCACAATATTCCATGTTGAGGATGTTGTCTTGGATCAAGCTTCTGAGATGGTGATGCTTGATATCAATGTGCTTGGTACGCCCATGCTAAACTAGATTGTGAGCCATTGCAATAGCACTTGTGTTGTCATAGTATAAGTGAATGGGAGGATCAAGTGTGAATCCCATTTCAATGAAAATAGAGTGAATCCACATGGCTTGAGAAGCAACACTTGATGTAGCTATGTATTTTGCTTCGGTTGTTGAGAGTGCAACTGAAGACTACTTCTTTGATCCCCAAGAGATGAGCAATGGACCGAAGAAGAGACAAAAACCAAAAGTTGACTTTCGATCATCAAGGTCACCTCCCCAATCTGCATCAATGTATCCCCATACCTTGAAGTTTGTATGTTGATGGAATGTGATCTCAAAATCTGTTGTAGTTCTCAGGTAATGTAGAACTCGTTTTGTAGCTTTCCAATGTGATTCATGCGGATCTTGCATGAACCAAGAAAGGTAATTGACATCATATTGAATATCTAGACGAGTATTAGAGAGATACAATAAACCACCAACTAGGGATCTATATAGTGATGGATTGACTGAAGGAGATTTATCATTCTTGGTAAGTTTTATACTAAGGGAGAGTGGTGTGTCTGAGGGATTACTATTAATCATGCCAAATTTCTCAAGTAAGGATCGGGAAAATTTCATTTGGCATATGGAAATGGATTTTTTCTCTGGATTACTTGAAAACCCAGAAAATATGACATTTTCCCTAGATTAGACATTTCAAACTCATTTTGCATAGCATTAAGAAAATCATTTCCTAATGCAATTGTAGAAGAAAAATAAATTAAATCATCTACATACAGACAAGAAAAAATTAAAATTATCTCCAGATACCTTTTTGTAAATTGTAGTTTGGGACTGAAGATGGATGAACCCCTCTTGGATGAAAAATGAATGAATATGTGCATACCATGCACGTGGAGCTTGCTTGAGCCCGTACAAAGCTTTATGAAGCTTGTACACATGATCTTGTTTTCCTTCATCAACAAAACCTGGGGGTTGTTCCACATAGACTTCTTCATTCAGAACGCCATTGAGGAATTCACATCCAGTTGATATACCACATAGCCAGCTTGTGCAGCAATAGCTAGAAAGATTTTCATAGATTCCAATTGTGAAACAGGAGCAAAGTTGTCATCAAAGTATCTGCCTTGTTGTTGGAGATATCCCTTGGTAACTAGGCAAGCTTTGAATTTGTCTAGTTCACCATATTGATTTCTCTTGAGTTTGGATATCCATTTTAAGCTAATGACTAGCTTACCAGATGGATGAGGAACTAGACTCCAAGTGTTTTTTTTATTGATTTTCTGTAGCTCATATTCCATTGCTGCATTCCAATGATCATCTAGTGCAGCTTCGACGATGGTGGATGGTTTTGCCAAACCATCAGAGCTCCCCCCCATCGGTGTAAGTAGTGCGTAGAAGTCATCACCCATGTTGGAGAAGAGAGCAGTGGCAGCATTTGCATTAGCTTGGGTTGGCTAAACATGGTGCTAGTGAGAATGGCTGTGGGTTAGGCAGTGGTGAAAATTTAGATCCAACATTTGGGAGGCTGGGTGAGAGAGAGCCACCTATGAGGAAGAAAGAGACTATCGAGGAGGAGTCATGGTTGGCACAAAGGGAAGGACCTAGGAGGGCGCGGCTACTGACTAGATCAAGGAGGGAATTTCTGTAGAAAATGGCGTAGAAAGAGGAAGGAAAATGTTTGTAGACGTTGGCACAAAAGCATGTGGAGTTAGAGGCCCATAGGGAGTAGCATTGGATAGAATGGTGGATGGAAGGAAGTCCAAAAGGGCGAATTGTGTGCTAGCGAATACAAGAAATGTGGATTGGATGCTATCGAAATAACAGAATAGGCAGCTGGAGGGCATGATGACTCGAGAACCAAAAAACATGGAGTTGGGGCACCAAAATTGATGTCTGGCTATTGTTGCACCAAATGGAGGGAGCACTAGTGAGGAAGGAGAGGCGCTAGTGTGTGGGAAATAGGTGAGGTAGACCCTGCAGAAACAAGGGGCCATTGGGGCCTGGGAGTCACACAATTCCCATGGTGTCCATGATTCTGGGAAGGACGTCCCCATTTGATAGAAGAGTCTTGAGATGTGTGCCTGCTTGGCTTCGTTGGAGTGGGTTTGATGTTGGAAAGAGAATAACCTGGAGGGTGCTCAAAAAACACGCTGATGTTAGGGCCTGCAAAAAACATTTTGGTTGCTGGAAAAAACATTTTGGTTGCTTCAAAACCTTGTGATTGTTTTTATCATAGAACCTATAAGCTTTAGATGTGGGAGAATATCCAACGAAAATACAAGGCATAGCTTTACCGTCTAATTTTTGTTTGTTTTGGGCAGGGATGTGCACATAGTAGGGTGAACCAAAGATTTTCAAATGTGAAATATTAGGTGTATAACCATGCCAGAATTCATAGGGTGTTTTATTGTGAATTGATTTGGAAGGTAATCTATTTAAAAGATAAATTGATGTTGCACAAGTTTCTTCCCAAAACGTATCTGCTAAGTTTGATAGTTGTAGTAAACACCTAGCCATTTCAACCATGGTCCTATTTTTCCTTTCAACTACTCCATTTTGTTGGGGGTGTATAGGATGTGGTAGTTTGGTGAATAATTCCATTCTTCTTGTAGAATTCCTCAAATTCTTGGGACAAAAATTCACCACCACGATCTGTTTGGATTTGCTTGATTGTATTGCCACTTTGATTTTCTATTGCCATCTTGAATTCTCTAAAAAATCCAAATGTTTGATCTTTTAATTTCATAAAATAACCCCAAGCAAATCTGGAAAAATCATCCATGATGATTAACATATAGCGATTTTTGCCTAGGCTCAATGCTTGCATGGGACTGCATAAATCCATATGAACTAGATCTAATTTTTCTTGAGATCTATGTTCTTTCCTAGGAAATGATAATCTTGTGATTTTTCCTAGTTGAAATATGCCACAATCATGACTATTGGACAAAGAAAATTTTGGCATACCTCTAACGAGTCCTTCTTTCTACATGCGGTCCATTGAGCTAAAGTTGACATGTCGTAATTGAGCATGCCACAACCATGTAACATCGTCAGTGACAGTGAGGCATTGAACATCCTTTTGTATCTACAACTTATACATTTGATTTTTGCTAATAGGGATAATGGAAATACCCTTATCATCATCAGCCTTAGAGATTTTACAAACATTCTTTTCAAATGCAACACGATACCCATTGCGACATAATTGTCCCACACTTAATAAATTCTTTGAAAGATCTAGAATAAAGTAGATCTAGGAAATAACATAGTTGTTACCTTGCATGGTTGTGAAGGCAAGCAATCCAATCCCAGCAATGGTTAACTTCTTCCCATTACCTATGGTGACCTTTCCATCATATGTTTCCAGACTTAAGAAGAGTTTCTTGTCCCCAGTCATGTGATTGCTGCACCCACTATCAACATACCACTTGTTGTTATTGCTAGCATCTAATGCCTTTGTAGAGATCAGGAGGTGATCTTCCTCCTCTTCAGTATAAAGCAGTTGCTTACCTTTTTGGTGATTCTTGTGGTGATCTTCATCTTTTGCAATTTTTGCTTTGCCTTTCTTTTCATGCTTCTTCCTAGACCAACATTCATGAGTATTGTGGGTGTTGGTACCATAGAAATCACAATGCTTACCTTCATTTGATTGATTTGATCTTCCACAGCCACGACGTCTGGATCTACCGTGACCACATCCACATCCTTTGAATGAGGATCCACTTGAGGATTTTGATTTTGATTGAATGATCTCTAGGATTGTGCTTGAAATGCATTTGCTATTGAATCCTCATGATCAACAATTCTTTGCTAGTATGTCTTCAAGCTTCCTACAAGCTCAACCATGGTCATCTTATCAAGATCTCTTGCTTCTTCAATAGCCATGACGATGGGATCATATTTTTGGGTCACACTTCGAAGGATCGTTTCAACAGCATGCCTTTCCTCAAGCGTTTCTCCACAAGATTCAAGTCCATTTCAAACTTGTTGAAATCGGCTGATGTATTGATCAATATTCTCTGAATCTAGCATGTGCAAAGATTCAAAATCTTTCTTTAAAGCTTGTAACTTGACAACACGAACTTTTAATAATCCCTTGTATACAATCTCTAGTGCATCCCATGTAGCTTTGCTTGTTGGATGCACCACAATTTTGGGAAAGATTGTCAAATCTAACCCAGATGGAATGATGAATAATGCTTTTGCATCTTTCTTACGAAGCTTCTTGACTTCATTCTTTTCATCTTTTGTTAGGGCTTGAAATGTTTCTTGATCAACATCTTGAAATCCACCTTCAACAATATCCTATAGATCTTGTCAGATCATAACTGTCTTCATCTTAATTGCCCAATATTCATAATTTTCTCCATTGAATACAGGAATTTGGAGAGACACGGATCCATTATTTTGGGCCATTCTGAAGAGATCTGTTGTCAAGAATCTGAGCTAACTGAGCTCTGATACCAAATGAGAAATCTGAATCTAAAGGGCCCTAGATCTACTATCTATGCGAAATAGAAATTACAGAACATTATTAGAAAAAAAAAAACACACTTACAATTTGTTAATCCAGAATCTATATATTTATGAATATGTGCTGCTACAATTATATAGACTTGGATCCTTCCAAGAATGGATTTGAAGAGATAAGCATGAGTCTCTAAAATCATGGGAATGATCCTTGTCATCTTCTTTATGGATGAGATAATCATGGGTATGGATAAGCATGGATATGGATAAGCATGGACAACTAGGATCTCATCTTATTTAGAATAAATAAAAATATGAGATCAATCTCCTAATAATGTGGAACGTCTACACATCATCTTCCACATTATTTTTTCACTAATTATGCCTTGTATACTTCTCTCTCTTTTATTTTGAAGAGCCATTTGTAGCTAGCTAGCTTTCTTCCAGGGAGGAAGTGTAACAAATTTTCATATTTTGTTTTTCATTAGTGCTTACATTTCCTCATCCATAGCATTTTTCCAAGCTTTGCTAACTTTTGAATTACAAGTATTTTTATAGGTTTGAGGAGCATTACTAATACACAAAATATAAGAGTCTTAATATTATGATGGTCGTTTGACCTAATTTGACTTTCTTAATGGTTGATATTCTTCTTGAGGTATATCTTCTTTGCCATCCTCAATTTCATCAACTTATTTTGTGGATGATTCTTGGTCAATATCATAATAAGCTTTTTCTAGAATCTTTTTCTCAATCTCATCTAGTTGAGATTTTTCCATAAACACATCTCTAGTATAAATGATTTTGTTGGTATAAGGATTCCATATTTTATATCCTTTTATTCCATGGCCATACCCAAGAAACATACATTTATTAGTTTATAATCCAATTTAGATCTACATTCTTTAGACACATGATAATAAGCTATACTCTCAAATGCTCTTAAATGATCCAATGAAACTTTCTTACTGAACCATCTCTCTTATGGGATTCTACCATTCAATGATAATGAAGATGATTTGTTAATCAAGTAGCAAGCCATCATCATAGCTTTTGCTCAAAATTTATTTTCAAAAAGAGCATCACTAATCATACTTCAAGCTCATTACAAGAGAATCTATTTATCCACTTTGCAACTCTATTTTGTTGTAAAGTGCATGGAATGATTTTTTACTTGAAAATGATATGAATCTTATAAAAATTTTCAAATTTATCTAAAATAGTCCCCATCAATGTCTATTTTTATGGTCTTTAATTCTATGTGAAATTGATTTTTAATAAGAACTTTATATTCCTTGAATTTTTTAAAGACTTCACATTTAAATTTCATGAAGTAAATCCATACTGTTTTAGACTAATCATCTATAAAGGATCCCTAATATCCAAAACTAGCAATTAAAGTTACTAAAACATAAACAAACACATCCTTGAAAATTAGATCCAATGTGTTTTTAGCTCCTTAAATACTTGGAGTAAAGCTTGGGTACTTTACATAATACAAAAATACTATGAATCTTATAAAACTTTTCAAATTCATTTAAAAAATATTCTCCATCATTATTTGTTTTTAAGGACTTTAATTCTTTTTGGAATTGATTTTCAATAAGAACTTTATATTCCTTGAATTTTTCAAAGACTTCATATTTGAATTTCATGAAGTAAATCCATACTGTTTTAGAATATTTGAAACTAACAATGAAAGTTACTGAAACATAACCAAACACATCAATCTGAATTAAACTCACCGCTTACGTTTACCAAAACCACTTCTAGTTTTAGAATATTCACCGTTGACGTTTACCAAAACTGTGGTTACCTTTAGAATATTTAGATTGATGTGTTTATTCATCTGTTGAATCAATGTTCATTCAAAGTCTACATTGACTGGACTTGACTCTTATGCAACTTGTATTTTTTAACCTTAAATCAATGTATCCATATAGTGTTATTGTTGTGCTCGAGAAGGAGATCAAATCTTTTGTTATTAGATATATTCATGGTTGAAAAAAAGGAGAAATCATTATGAGGATAGTGACGATATGACAGAAAGCAATACATTATTTTATATTTTTGTTGCATTGGGAATAACATGTTCTAGTAGTTGGTCCTCTCAATAGATTATAAATGGAAATTTTCATTTTGGTCAAACTAATGACATGTGTTGACAAGTGCGAATAAGTAAAATGGCAAGAATTTGTCTTTTTTGTGGAAGTCAGTTAGGCAAACATAATAGATTTGAAAATGCTGCAAAACAACTTGGATTAGAAATGGTAATGTTAATTGTTACTACTTTTCAAGGTATGTATAACAAATTTATATGTTTTGTTTATTTAACTTAGTTGTTTTGGTATGAAGTTTAGAAGAAAAATTGAATTAATATATGGCAGAGGAAGCATTGGGCTAATGGGTGTTGTAGATAACATTGTTTGTAGTAGGGGAGGAAATGTTCTTGGATAAAATTATGAATTTGGATTCTTATTAAGGTATTTTGTTCGTGAATTTATTAGTTGATTATTGTTTGTATCTTGAATAACAAAGTGGTACCAAAATTTTTTGCATCTAAGCAGGTACTATTCTAGTAACAACGATCTTTTGTTAGTGTAGTGTACTTGTACATATCATACTGATAATTTAAGTATTTTCTTGTGATTTTTACTACACATAGATCATTGGTAAAACAATCGGCAATATTCATATTATTAACACTATGCTTGAGAGAAAAACAATAATGACAGAGTACAGAGATGTCTTTATTGGTTTACTAGGTAGTTGCTATATTTGTATTTTGTTTTGTAATATTTAATGTATTTTGTTGTAGTAGAAATAATTTTATTTGCTTATTACTCGGTGGTTTTGGGACCATGGAAGAAGTTATGGAGGTTATTAGTTGGAGACAACTTGGAATTCATAACAACCTAATATGTTTGATGATGTTGTGACATTAGGCATAATTTATCATGATTAATGTTAAAAAGCAGTTAAGAATTTTTCTTCTTTATTTTTAGGTTGGATTGTTAAATGTTGAAGGCTATTATGATTTTATGTTGACATTTTTAGATCATGCAACTAATGCTAGTTTTATTAGTAGTCAAGATCGTAATATTTTTTTGCAGAGACTTGTTTAAGAAAGTTAATCAGTAAGCTTTTGGTATGGGAATAGTATTGATAAAATGCATATATTTTGTTTTTTCTCCCTACATTTTGGTTGATTTGATAAGTAATGCATTCGATAAATTTTTCTAGGAATGAAGAGAGAATAGCTTGGATTTAAAGAAAATATTTCGGTTGAAGAAAATTGTGGTTGGATCATGTGTTAGCTAAAGCACCCACCATCTTTATTGGAAACTAGATTGGAACCATCTGAACCAAGCTCAAGCTAGGTTCTTACATTGGTGTAACTTAATGACTATAAGCAATTGTGAATGTACCTTAAAGATTTTAGCAAAAGGGAACAATTATTCATAAGGAAAAGTGACTGTTTTCTTAGTAGTTGGTGTCATTATATTATTGTTAATGTAAAGACCTATGTATATTTATTAGTAATCCTCAGAAAAAAAATAATATGTGGTCCTTATTCATTAAGCATATGTAGTATCACATGAAACAAGTGTAAGTATTACAAATAAAAGATAATCATAAAGAGAAAGGGTAACTTGTTTTATTACCATTGCAAGATAGAATCTATGCTAAAGTTTATGGATCTTCATCATAATCAAAATCTCCAGCATAAGGACTTGCCAACAACACTTGATGGAGTGGATGTTGTAGGTCTTCCAATGTTAGTCCACCATTAAGTTGAATATTCAAGATGTGTAAATCATTTGTCAATGATGAAGTTCTATTATAAGCTTGCACATTGTTTTGTTAGAAGTAACTTTTATCCCACTTGTTTATTGTGTACACTACTTGATAGAAAGTAAATCCTAATGAATTGCAGGTGACAAGTTTTCTTTCTATAGTGGAAAATAGATAATAACTCATGCTTGTCCAACCAAACTTGTATGTGTATACATTTTTAACTTTGGGATTTGTATAGAAGAAATAATCACTATGATTTGCACCTTTGACAAAAGAGGAAGAATTTTCTATCATCAAATATGGATTATGACCAAAATATTTCCACCATTCAAACCATGCATCGTTAGGTATATTAAATGGAATAATCTCAATTTCATAATAGAAACATGAATTTCCAAATTTGTAAAATGGCCACAACCACTAATTATTTATCACGTTGCTCATGTTCTAAATTTGAACATATCTCGATGAATTGATTTGCTGATCCTTATATATTGCATTCTGGTAACACAACTTGGATTCATATACAAAGTTTTTGAAAGCAACTCCATATCATTGAAAATGAGCTTGAATTGTCATTGCTGGCATGCATTCATCTAGATCCCCAGTGTCACAGTTCATTAGTAGATGGGAAGATCACTCTTGCCAACCTTCCCTAATAAGATATGATCCCATTTGATTCTAAATAAAGCAAAAATATACAAGTTAGGACATATAAATTTTATTGATATTGAACTTTAAAGAATGCTAAACTTTGATGATTTTTTTTAAACAATAACTATAACACTAAAAAATTAAAATAAGCATAAGGTAGATTTTGTAAGAATTTTTGTTGAGTTTTAACGAATATAATCAATGGAAATTGTGCAGAAATGTTGCTTATCATTGAAGGGACAAAGGAATTTGCATTCTGATTCTACAAATGTTGATTGAAATAGTATTTATCATGAACAAGTAACATTAGGAAATGAAGACTCTTTGAAAAAATCATGTATAAAATATCATGGCAAATTTGTTGCTGGTGCTACATCAAATAGTCATATAGAGTATGACTTATCAAATAGAAATGTTGATCAGACTTATCATTTTTATAATCATGATGGAAATCAACATTTGTTATATGTATATAAAAATAATCAAGAATCATTGTATGCTAGTGAGGATGCTCTATTAGATGTATGTTATGATTATTTTATATATATAGGTAATTTATCAAAAACAATATGTTATCTTTATTTAGGAAAATCGTCAGATGAGACTATAGAAAGAGTAATACATGGAAGTAATAATAATCACCCAACTTGTGTACAAGCAAACTATATTTTTTAGGTAGAAAAATATGAAATGAAGTGTTATAAGAAGCATGTATTTATATATAAGTTATATAGTTTTAACAAGAATAATGTTTTTAAATTCTATAGAAATATTGCTTATCATTGAAAAGAAAAAAAAGTTGGAATTTAGAGCGTGGAGATGTTGAGAGATATAGTGTTTGTCCTCAATAGTTAAAATTAGGAAATGATGGCTCTTTCCCAAACTTATGTTCCAAACATAATGACAATATTGTTGCAGATGGTATACCAAATAGTTTTATAGGATATGACTTGTCAAATAAAAATGTTGATCAAAGATATTATTTTTATAGCCATGATGGAATTCAACATTTTTCCAATGCATACAAAAGAAAAAAAGAATCTTTATATGATGCTAAGGCTACTGTGCTTGCCGATGAATATGATGAAGATATTATTAGGAGTTTTTTTGGAAAAATGTAGACTTTCAAGCTTTTGATGAAAATGGAAAAGTTGGATTTCAAGATTGTAGTAAGTTATGGAAGAATGAGGGGAAAAAATTTACATTTGGAATTAGTGATTTTGAATATGTCAACATAGATTAATTTTGTAAATTTTGATGGAACTATGAATGGCTTTGTTATATTGAGTATGTAGATGATTGTGATGTTTTTTTGTTATTTAATCTATGTAGAAATAGATACTCATATTGTTAGAAGTTGAATGTATTGAAACATTAGAAGATAAATATGAAAATAATCTATGAAAAAATAGAAACTCTTGAGAGCCAAGATTCTGAGCACTTACCATGTTATACTTTTGCAGGTTGATTGATTTGTTGTGAGCTTAACTTCCTTCCCTATGATTATGAAAAATTGTTATTCTTATAGTCTAGGGAGAAGGATTAGCTCCAAAAATCATCGGTTGTGATGAGTGAGGAGTTCCCATCAAAATATGGAACACAAAATAACAACATTTCTTGTGTGGATTTGGAGGATTTGACCAATGATAGATGCCAAGATATAGATCATTATTGATTTATGACTTATGTGCCATCATTTATTTTCAACCCACTTGCAAATTGGATAGGAGTTTTTAATTGAACAAGTTTATTTCTTTGAATAAATGATACCATTTACCTCAATTAAAAGTAGTGTTTTTGGGGCCTATCCATATGTACAATAAAACTTAGTTGTCCACTTGCAAATTGGATAACTGTTTTCAATTGAACATGTCTATTTCTTTTAATAAATAATACCATTTACATCAATGAAAAACCATGGTTGTGGGGCTTATTCATGAACATGTCTATATCTTTGAATAAATGATGCCATTTATATCAATGTAAAGTCATGGTTGTGGGGCCTATCCATATGTACAATCAAACTTGGTACGTTGAGACTTTGTACAATACCAAGAAATCTATTCCAAAGATGCTAAAAAAATAACACTATGCAAGGGCATCCATGATGTTTTCTTCTATATCCATTACAAATTTGTAACGTGTAATCAAAACTTGTGTTTGTGGGCCTACCCATATTTTTATAATCAAAGTTTCTCTACATGACTGAAGTTTTACTAAACACACATAAAATTAATACTTTGTACAATACAAAAGAACATAATCTAAGTTGGCAAAATAAAACTAATGAGTATGGAAGGACACACTTAGCCCTATAATACGCTAGTATTTTATCAATTCTCTTTGTCCAAGTATTTCTCTCTTTTCCACCTCATGAAAAAGAAATCCATTTATTGATATCATGCTTATGTATAAACTTGTTACTCATCTATTTTATATCACAATAATTGTTTTCATAGTAGAGTAGTTAAAAACTTCTATGCTTGAGTGAGAAGTGTGTTTAATGATTAAATCACTTTTAAGAACATAAATTTATTTTAAGTACAATCATAGATAAATCAATGGACAAGTTCTTTATGCATTAGGATTTGGATATAAAGATGTTCACGGTTAGTAATATTACTCTTTTTTTTTATTTTTTTCAATACCTTGATCCTTGTTTCTATACTTCTCCATTTTGGGCTCTAACTTTTTTGTGATGATGAATTTGTCTCTTGGTTGACAACTGCAACTTTATTTCAAGTCAAAACTTATGGAGAATACCAAAGCACCAATGGTAGTGAATTATGTTTCTTTGAGGTCATTTGTTTTTAAAAATAAGCAAAATCAATGCTCAACTTAAAAAGGATCTAGACATGGGTTAATATTTTTTGGTAACATATAGTTTTATCAGATCATTTGTATGGGAAGGTTGAACAATAGGGGGTCAAAACTTGCCATTGGTAATAACTAGTTCGGTAATTATTAGTAATTGATTAAATGAGTTACTTTGTTTAATTGTTTAAAAATTATTTTCTTGACACAACCAGTGCTATGAGGATGACATATTTGGAGCAAATTATGGTGAGTTCAACCATTTTCAGCATTTTTCTCTTCCTCAGCTTCTGTTAGGCATTTTTCTTCCATGTTTTGCTTGAATGTTATCCTTAGTCATTCTTCTTTAGCTTATGGTGTAAAGAAATATTGAATTGACTGATTCATTTTTGACATTTTTTGTTGCTGATGTGCTATAAATGCCTAGACAAATATTATTCAACATTGATTTCTTTCTATTTCCCATTGATGTTGTTGTATGCTTGGGATAAAAATTAATGAGGGAAGAATAAATAAATAAAGATGATGTAATGAATTTGTTGCAAAGAAGCTTGAAATGATTTCAAAAGGAGATGCATTACTTGTTACTACAATTTATATAGATGGTTTGCTTTATTAATGTTTCTTGTTGTTTCCTTCAAAAATCACTCAAGGTAGTTGATGAGTGGCTAGATACCCCTACACTCAACCATACGAATACGAGCGTAGCACGTGCGATCCGGTCGAACTCCGTAGACTAAGTGCCTACACGCCCATGGAACACTTAGGGTTAATCATTTGTTGTCTTCCCAAACTTACTTGTAGTTGTCACGGTGTATGGTTAAGTAAGCCTAAGGTATATGATTTTTTTATAGCTTTTTATGTTTTATGTCTCCTATGCTAATGAGTTGAAGGGTAGAGAGACTAATTCCTAACTCTAACTAATGAACTAAGTCTAAATTACCTAGTGTCAGCATCCGTTCCCACTTACCGTACACACCCTGAACCGATGCAACCGTGGCTACCAAACGCTAATCGTTGTTGGGATCACCACACGTAACGCACGTGCTCAAAGCGGTCGTACTGAGGCACTTAACTAGGAGAGAAGGGTTGAGAGAGAAAGCAGTAAATAACAAATAATAAATAATAGATAATAAATAACAATAAATAAAATCTTATTCCATGCACTGCAAGGTTTATCCAAGAAACTCATCTTTATTGCTGTACACAAACTCGTGTTCAGGTACAATGTTTGCTTGAATAAAGATCCATTCACTTTAGGACTCCTACTATGGGCACATGGAAAATATTCTATCTCTGGAGTGATCAATCTGCCAGAGTTTTCCTACTATCTAGCCTAGGATGAGGAAACAAGGGAGAGCTGCCTCTTATTTATAGATATAATGGCGCACCACGATATTGCGTACACGATATCGCAGGGGAAGACGCGATATCGCGTACATGATATCACGAGGGATGCGATATCACGATGCGATATCGTGGCCCATGCGATATCGCGTCCCATCATACCCCCATGACTAAATGAAAACTTATCCTCGAGTTCATTATAATAATATCGGGAAGGTATGGGATTATTGACTCAATGGAAACTAATGGGATGACATGTGAATGGATCATCATTACAAGACTCAACAAAACTGGTGTTCAAGACAACAAGGGTGAACACCTTATTACATTGACATCAAGCCTCATTTGGCAGCTGAGAGAAAAGAGAAGAGAGAAAGAAGTGTTGCTGCTGCCAATGCCAAGATTGCGCCTTTTGTTGTCCATCAGGAAGCGCACCATCGATCTTGCTCCTTGCATTGCTCCTTCCAGCACTGCTCCATTCCAAATGTTCCTTCTAGATCCCCTCCGTTGTTGCATGATTGCCATCTGCACACACAACACAATCTTTTATTAGCAAGGATAAATGAATCATCATGTAATTAATACCTTGCTTCGGTGTAAGTCCATTGGCTAGGTTGTGGTATGGCTGATACGGATCTCGAGATATATTAATGATGACTACCGAAGGTGTAGGGGTTAGGAAAAAATCAAAAAAATTAGGGCTAGGAGAAAATTGAAAAAATCAGGCCCCGTCCCCCCATGACTAATCGCGAACCTTCGATAGCGTTAGAATGGAGAAAGAAAAAAGAACAAGAAAGATAGATAAAAAGGGACAACTATAGCATTGATGAAATGGATGTCAAGATGGAAATGAACAAAATAAAATAAAATTAATTGCAAAATGTTAGGGAAAAGAAATTAACTGGTGCACCAAATAGGAATGTTAGTGGATCCTCCCGAAAGCAGGTGCATGCCCTTAATGCCCTGACAAACCCACATTCAAAGAGTTCATAGGTTCTGGGAATGTCCTTTAGAACAAGAGTTAAAGACTTAACCATAAGAGTTTACCAAAAAGAACACAATGCATCTACCAAAATATACACTAGTGATATAATCGGCAATGAGGTGAATAGTGGAGAGAAGGGTGGAGAGAAGAGAATGTAATGGAATCCCAAGAACAAGGTCGTGTACAGCCCCTTGTGTGTTTCATGATTAATGTAACTTGGCAAATCTCATTCCAACTCCAACCTCAAACCAACCACATCCACTGACTTCGCATCAATTGATTTGGCCAATCCATCCTCTTGAATAGCAAGAATGCCTCTCCAAAGAGTTACCGCCGTTTCGACGAATCAAGGGAGAGAATGGGAAGCGAGAAGGCCTTAGTTAGAGGGAATACTTTTGGTTCCATAACTAGTGCTCGTAGCCCAAGTGATTATTTTGTCTAAGGGGTGTGCTTTGAAATCTCACTTTTTCTTTTTTTTTCTTCTCTTTTTTTTTTATGTTTTTATGCGTGAGAACCACACCATGCAAAGACTTCTTATTTTTATTGTCTTAGCTTCCGATAATTGGGTAACACCGGAACGATGAGAAAACTCAAGAAGAAAACATCCAAGAACCCAAGAAAATGGCCAATACAAATGCATCAAGTTCCCTTGAAGTCACACCCTTTTCAATCGTTGAGTCCTTCCTTATTTTGAGAAATGCCTAGTCACCGATTTGTTAAAGTTCTTATTATGAGGGACTGTACATTTCCAAGCCAAGAGAGACCATAAACTTTGTGGATGGATGGATGAAGTGAACTCATTTCTTGCCATATCAAAAGAAGCATACCTTAGTTTCCACATCATGACTTAAAGGTAAAAACCAACCATTAGCAATCAACATGAAAACAGTTCACACCATCATTCCGAACACTTATTGGGTGACAAACTTACAGGATGGATCACTCACACACACACACACACACACACAAATGAAAAAGTATAACGATGTTGAAAAAAAAAACAAGAAAAGTTAAAGAAATTGTAAAACAAAAACGTGTAAAAAAAAAACTTGTAAAACAAAAATGTGTAAAACAAAAACGTGGAAAAAAAAACATGTAAAACAAAAACTTAAAAAGAACTAAGGCCTTCAATGGTTAGCATAGGTGGTCATCTCCCCCATGACTGAATTGCAAGGAAGAGATCCGAAATAATGAACGTCTGTTTGAATTTCGTAGAAATGCCCAACTTCTCCCAATTGATGTTTTTAGATTAAGGGGTGGAAGTTGGCGACGCTCATATTCTAATGTGTCTATACTTTTGTTGTTAGCATGAGTTCCCTCATTTCATTTCCTGCATATTGATTTGCTCTTTCTAGTAGCTATCAACCATGTGGTGTCCATTACGAGTGTGGTTGCTACATACAGGCACCTTTGAATTTGTGTTTCTTGGGCACACCAATTACATGGAAGAGATGCTAAACATTCTTCCATGTCATCACCCTCTGAGTCACTGTATGTGATGCACGGAACTTTATTTTTCTTGATCTTTTCATAAATCTTAGATATTTGCAAGGAAAGATCACGGATCCCTAGGTACGCATCTACTGTACTTAGCCATGGGCTTTCCATTATAATTGGCTAGCACCCTTCATTGTTGTTGACTTCAATCACCAGGAAATCAGCTGGGTAAGACCAACCACACATAGTGTTAATAATGTCCTTCACCAATCCCAAAGGAATGGTGATGGACTGGTCAGCCAGCCCCAGTTGCATATTGCCCTTCTTTAGTTAGGGCAGGTTCCAAGATTGATACATTTCTCATGAAATTAAGTTGACTCCAGAACCTAAGTTAAGAAGAGCCTTATGTGGTTTGTTCCTGGTGATATGTAAATAGATTAGGGGACTCCCAGGGTTAGATAGTTTCCTTGGAAGGTGGCCTACCTTGATCCAGTCAGTTACGGTATGCGTTAACATAACTGTATGCGTGAAGCTCTGCTGTTGGACTGAAGGGGGCTCCAAAGTTTTATTTGTCGAAGGAGTGTACATTGACTCAACCGCTTGTTGTGAGAGCTTGTTTGGGCTTCTGGTTTTGAAGAAAGGTCTTATTTTTTTACAGTTGTCAGAACCAACAGCGTGTTGACTATTTATTGCTCTCGTAGTGTGGCATTGCTGCAGTTGAGTGGGGAGTTCCCCTTGCATTGATGGAGTAGGAGGTGTTGTGGGAACTACCGGTGGAAGAGGTGCAGATGGAGTTGAAGGATGGTAAGTATGTGGGGTGCCTCCCAGAGGAGAAGGAGTCCTCCTAAAGTACTCCCAAACTTGGTAGTGACGTTGGGGAGTTGTGTGACTCATAGAGTCACTTGGAGAAATTAATTGCTGCACATAATATCCATATGGGCCTGGTTGCCGGTAAGGGTACTGTTGTGTTGGCGGTGGCATCCCCCATAACTGTGGGTATTGCCACTATTGATGTTGTTTGATGGATTGTGGTGGAGTTCCACTTGGATAGTATGTTAGTGGTTGGTGGAACTACCATGGGTTACCTTATGAATAAGGTAACCTTCGGGGTGTTTGCCGTTGGTTAAGTCTCGGGTTAAGTGCATACACCCTAGACTCCTGTACATGTGAGATAATTGGACAACATCCCTTAAGATGGTCATAGTGGTAGATCTCACATCCACCGTCATCGTCTGTGTTTGAATCCACAACCTCATTGGAGATAGTAATTTTCCCCTTACCCTTGTTATGTGCAGGGCTTGAATTTCTCCACTTTGTCTTATCTTTGTCACTACTTCGTTCTTCCTTAGACTCTTCTATAATTTTTAAGATAGTTTCAAGTCTGGAGTCTAAGGAATCCCACAATTGGTCCATCTTAGTCGATACTTCTGTTGTTAATTTTTGGATCGGTAAGGTTTTATTGTTCACCAACTCTTCGAGTGGTGACTCATCCTCCTCATCACAAAATTTCACTCCCTTCTTTCGAAGGGAGGGATCATGATTGTATTCTTCCACACACTCTCTTTTTTGTAGCTCACCTTCTTCTTTTGCTACTTGTCCCAACAAGCGATGTACTTCATGGGCTCTGAGTTTTGATAGTCTCCCTTGGATATAAGTCCCAAGGGTTCTTCTAGTCTCATGCCTTAGCCCATCTACGATGTGGCGGAGTTGATCCCGCTGTGCGTAACCATGGCCCGGGCAACGATGTAACAATGCATATTAGTGGCCCATGGTAGCATCCAAGGGTTCATGAGTACCTTGCTTCCATCCTTGGATCTGCTTATGCAAATTAGACACTCTGTAGTACGTTTGATATTTATCGTTGAAGAGTTCTAACATCGTACTCCACCTCCTAATGGTCTCTGGCTCTAAGGACCGGTACCAACTCTCTGCTTCCTTGGTGAGTGTCCTGCGTAACAACTTAAGTTTCTGCCACTTGTTCTCTATGTTTTGCAAGGCGCAGGCATCATGGAATGCCTATAGATGATGCTACGGATCAGCATTGTATCCCCCTTCAAAGAGTGGGATATTGTTCATGTCTAAGCATTTGATCTGGTTATCTTTTAAATGCCTTATTGGTATCCTTACAGCCTTCGTTATATCGAGCATACTTTGGGTGGCAAGTAGGGGCTCATCATGATCATCTCTTTCATGACGCCTATGATGTCTCCATCGTTCCCTACTTTCCCTTCGTTCATGCCCTTTTCCTCTCTCTCGACTTTCCCATCGAGGTCTCTCATTTTGCCTACATCTATCCTCATTGTTATGCTCTCTATGATTGTGCCCAGAAATGGAAGGAGAGGGTGAATGATGTGAAGAAGGGGAAGAAGAAGGAGAACCATCGCCATGCCGATGTTTCCTACCTTCTCTTTTGTGGTTTCGGCCTTGATCGTGATGACGATCTAAGTGCCCATCCTTGTCATGAGTTGTTGTTTCCTCTGTGAATAGTTGGCATTCACGGGGATAAGAACTAGTGTTATGTATCGTTGATCGTAGGTTTTGATACCCAACCTCCTCACCATTGTTAGGAGGGGGAACATCATTTGTTAGAGAACCTATTATAATGGGTTCATCATCTCCTATTTCACTAAGGACGTGCGGGCCTTTGTACTTCAACAGTGTATGTTGGCTCTCCTGCCTTGAGTCCCTCATACGTTGTAAAGCTATGGGATGGTAATCCCTCATGTCAAAATTTTCCGCAACGTATTCAGTGTATAATTTTTTCATGCTAATCTGTGCCAAAGCACAGAGAAGCATGTTTGGGACTACCTGATCCGGAGGTAACACAATGTTACCTTGCAAATCTCTCCAGCACATCTGTTCATCTTGATGGAAGATAAAAGTAAAATTAGGAATATACTCATCGAGATAAGTATATTCCACCCTATATTGTTGAGGAATTGGTGGATTTAGGTTATGTGTTTTTGATTGTCGACTGTTCTTTGTAAGGTCCTTAGGTGGTGAGTTGCTTTTGCTAGAAGAAGACATTGTTATTTATCGGTGTGCTATTTACCATTATATAATTTTTCTTTTAATTAACCTGAAGGTTCATTTAGGCTCCCAACGATGTGAATGATATCCTATGTTCTATTCAGCGCACAAACACTTAGTCCCCGGTAACGGCGCCAATGATGAGTGGCGAGATACCCCTACACTCAACTATACGAATACAAGCGTAGCACGCGTGATCCAGTCGAACTCCATAGGCTAAGTGCCTACACGCCCATGGAACACTTAGGGTTAATCATTCATTGTCATCCCAGACTTGTAGTTGTCACGATGTATGGTTAAGTAAGCCTAAGGTATATGATTTTTATAGCTTTTTATGTTTTATGTCTCCTATGCTAATGAGTTGAAGGGTAGAGAGACTAATTCCTAACTCTAACTAATGAACTAAGTCTAAATTACCTAGCGTCAGCATCCATTCCCACTTACCGTACACACCCTGAACCGATGCAACTGTGGCTACTAAACGCTAATCGTTGCTGGGATCATCATGCGTAACGCACGTGCTCGCAGCAGTCGTATTGAGGCACTTAACTAGGAGAGAAGGGTTGAGAGAGAAAGCAGTAAATAACAGATAATAAATAACAATAAATAAAATCCTATTCCATGCGTTGCAAGATTTATCCAAGAAACTCATCTTTATTGCTGTACACAAACTTGTGTTCAGGTATAATGTTTGCTCAAATAAAGATCCGTTCACTTTAGGAGTCCTACTGCGGGCACATGGAAAATATTCTATCTCTGGAGTGATCAATCTACTAGAGTTTCCCTACTATCTAGCCTAGGATGAGGAAACAAGGGAGAGCCACCTCTTATTTATAGATATGATGGCACATCTCGATATTGCGTACGCAATATCGCAGATATCGTGACGGCCGCGATATCACATACCCAATATCGCGACCCATGCGATATCGTGTCCCATCAGTAGTGTTGTCATCATAAAGGTACATGGCATGATCAATCGTTATCCTAAGAAGGCTTGATTCATATGAATGATGAAAGTAACAAACATGAATTTGTTGGTTATGTATTTTAAATAAAGTTAAAAATTTCTTTATTTGTTAGAAGAGAGTGTATTCTATTAGTGAAATGCCTCCTAAAAACTTGGAATCATTAATTGTGTAAATTGAAACAAATGGACTAATTTAGACTTATTTATCTCATTTTGACTTTATGCTACAAATTTCCAAAGGTGACTTTTGATGTGATCTTTAAGTGCAAAAATCCTAGTATGTTTTCTTTCACATGCTATTTATTGACTCTACATATCAATATTCAAAAGTAAGAAGTAGCAATTTGATTTTTGTTTGTTAAAACTATAGTCTTATCTAGCAAGTTTGGTTCTAAATATGCATAGGCTAATAAATATAACATTTCTTTGATGACAGTAATAATAGTGAATGCTATTGAAATATTCATTTATTTAATGAGATAGCAACAATTTTCAAAATTGTATTTTTTCCAAATCCAAAGTTCGATATAAAACATTTCATTCACAGTCGTAAATATCACAGAATACAATTATAGAATGCTTGCTTTAACAAAATCTATTTTAATACAATGTAGGTTCTAAATATTATGACATTTCAATCATAGTTGTAAATGTCACAAAATATTAACAAAAGCTATCTTAATACAATGTGGCTTTCAAATATTATGTAGCTTTCAAAAGAGCTTATAGTAAGTAGAAGAATTTATTTGTAAATAAAAAAGATATGTGTAAGTAGTACACTAGTTGAAATAATGTATAGTAAAATGCACAAAAAATTTTCAAATAAAATAGATAAAAACCTTACTTTATTATGTAGATGAGGATCTTTCACAGGTATCAAAGACATATAGGAGATTGACTATGTTTAATTTATCATCATTAATGTTAAAAATTTGTTAATAATTTTTCTTATTTGATTTTAGGTTGGGTTGTTAAATGTTGAAGGATATTATGACATTCTGTTGACATTTTTAGATCATGCTTTGAATGATGGTTTTATTAGTAGTCAAGATTGTAATATCTTTTTTTTTTTGCAGAGAATTATCAAAGAAAGTTAATAAGTAAGCTTCTATTATGAAAATAGTACTAATCGATTCCATATACTTTTGTTTATTTTGCCCTAAATTTTGCTTGATATGAAACAAGTATTCAAATGGAACATAATCATAAAGAGAAAGGGAAACTAATTTTACTAACATTACAAGATACAATAAATGTTAAAATTTATTGATCTTCATCATAATCAAAATCTTCAGCATCAAGACATGCCAACAACACTTGATGGAGTGGATGTTCGAAGTCTTCCAATCTTAGTCCACCACTAAGTTCAATATTCATACATAAATCATACGTGAAAGGTGAAGTTTTCTTATCTGTTTGCACATTGTTTTGCCAGAAGTAACTTATATCCCACCTGTTTATTGTATATACTACCCGATAAAAAACTTCTTTCTATAATGGAAAATAAGTAATAACTCATGCTTGTCCAACCAAACCTATATGTGTATATATTTATTTAACTCTAGGATCCGTATTGAAGAAATATCAGCTTCAACAAAAGAGGAAGAATTTTCTATCATTACATATGGATTATGACCAAAATCTTTCCACCATTTAAACTATGCATTATTGGGTATATTAAATGGATCAATCTTGATTTTATAATAGAAACATGAATTTCCAAATTTGTAAAGTGGCCACAACCACCAATTCTTTGTCACATTGCTCATGTTCTAAATTCAAACATATACTTTGTGGCAATAATTTCTCAATGAATTGATTTGCTCATCCTTATATATTGCATTTTGGTGATGCAACTTGAATTCATAGACAAAGTTTCTAAAAGCAACTCCATATAATTGAGAATGAGCTTCCATTGCAATTGGTGGCATGCATTCATCTAGATCTCCACTAACAAAATTCATTAGTAGATGGGAAGATCACTCTTGCCAACCTTCCTTAATCAAATATGATATCATTTTATCTTTTTTTTTTTAGTTTATCTTTTTGTTTTTAAGTGAATAAGACAACACCAAAAGTAGTCCTCCAAGTACCAAAAAGAGTGCAATTACAGATGGACAAAAATTGCAATATTTCAAAGTTTAATAACACTTGTAGCAACAATTGATTGAATATCTTTCAAAATTCATTTTTTTTAAAAAAAGAGCAATAAGAGTGTGGGTTAGCATCAATGATAAGAAACAAAAATAAAAAAATCTTAAGAATGATGGTAGTCTAATATTTCACTTTGAAATTGTATATAAGTTTCTAATCTAATCTGTACACTCAAAGCAACCTTTGAAAATATTCATAACCAATATAAACTTAAATTTGTTATATAAAAATGTAACATTTCCATGGAGAACAATGAAGCCAAACGTGGCTTCATATGCAAGTATTGTATGCAAGATGACACACATGTAATGTCCACCAAATAAAGATAAGATTCATGTGGAAATCTTTTCAACAAAATAAGATTCCTATGGAAATCTTATCAACAAAGTTTAGATTTGTTCAAGCAAGCAACAAGCTACAAAATAATTGGTAATACATGAAAATCTAGGTTACATTTTCTTAGAATTTTTGAAATTTCTCAGAGCTTGAAAGCTATGACCAAGGCTCATTAGCTAGTTCTGGTTTTGGCTCTAGTAGTTGTGGGTTTGTGGTTTGCATGAAAAGCCTTGGCAAAGAAGGGCAAGGTTTGTGACAGAGGATGAGAGTGCAAAGGAGAGTACTGTTGCAAAAAAAAAACCATTTCCCAGGTTTTCATACTGAATTAGTTTGAAAATCTATTTTAGGAGAGGAATAACCTAGTGGCACATGTAGTAGATTTCTAGGACTACTACTACTTTATCACTGCCTTTGTCAAGTTCTAGGGAATTGGATTTTGTACTATAGGAGTCTTCCTGATGCAGCGGCTTGGGTTTACTACATTTTTTTCCCACATTGCATCTGAAACCAATTGCAAGATTACTCACTCTCAATCCTTGTGTTTGCTTTCCTCTATTTTTTTGGGTGTTTGGTTTTAGTTATGTTTTTTGAAAACCCTCTTTGTGTTTCCTCCTATTAGTTATCTTTATGGACCTTATTTCAGGATTTGCGCAAGAATTGGCTCTTGGTATTGATGGTTGTAACATCATCTAGATCATTGATAAACATCATGCATTTGGAGAAAGCTATAGTTTCCACTAGCTAAAAAGGATTAGTGTTTGAAGGAAACACAACTTATTTATGGTCTAGGTATGTATGACCATCTATTTTTACCTAAGGAAGATTGCCTTCTAGCTTATCTCTTTGCCAGTTCTAAAGTTTAGCATGATAATCAACATTGTTGCTTATGTTTCATGCAAATGACATTTAAATTTGTCTCATACACAGTTTTGTCAAAATTTACTTTATGTTAATTATGAAAAATATAAACAGGTGTTTCGAAACACTATGTTTGGTCCTGAAGCAAGGCCACAACACTGTTGTGCATAGTTTGGCGTTGCAAGTAGTTTCCCTGGTAATGCTGCTATTGGTGTGTTTGAAGAGGTAAGGAAACAATGTAAATGTTTGGCTTATGTGGCTAAGATTATCTTTGTAATTCTCTTTATATCATTTTGCAACTGATTCAAATAACAAAAGTGTTTAGAGAATAGGGTGAATATGCCAAAAAATAAATAAATTTAATACTATGCAACGACATTAATAAAGTTTTTCTTCTTTATCCATTTCAAATTGGTAACATGTTCTCAAGTTTCAGTTTTCTCTTTGTTTCTTTCTTTACAAAATTTTATCCCCATCAATCAGGTTTGCTTTGAGTAGAGACTAAGCATGTAAGTTCTTTTCTTTCCTTTCCCCTTTTGTAATTTTTGAGTTATAGTGGTGATTCATGGTTTCTGGAGCCATTTTTGATGGAAAATTGAAAGCAAAACTCTAATGTTGTTCCATCTTGGTACTGGATGAGCTATAAAATCAATGATTATGCCTCTGATATCATTATTCCAACGTTAGATTATTGGATAAGAAGCCTTCATGAATTAGTAGGTAATATGGTGGCCAAGAACAAGTACATTCTTCCAGGTGGTGGATCATTGCATCTTATCAATGTAGTGTTGATGCATGAATTTTGGTCGCACCAACACTAGAAAAGAAAACTCGTTTTAGGAGACTATTACCTAGGGTGCCTCTCGTATGGGTACGAAAACCCAAGAATAATCTCAGTTGGAGAGGGCTATGTGGATTTTTGTAAATAATCAACTAAAAGAAATATGAAATTAAAATTAAATAATTATTTTTAATACAATAAGTAAAGAAATGAATTTTTCCTAATTTAGTCGTTGCATCAACCTTGTGCGTCGCCAAGAACACTGTCGCTGGTATCCTCTGTTGAACAAGAAGACTGTGACCACCACTTGAAGAAGGACGAAGGAGAAGTTGGATTTCGCACCACCGAGTGAGATCCTTGGGGAGAAGAAAGGCTCCACCATCGTATGGCTTGCCATTGGCAGGAATCTGTGTTGTTGCTACTAGTTCGTTGCAATAGCCCATGAGAGAGGAAACAAGGTCGCCATAGTTGCTGGGAGGACCACCGCAACGTGCCACACACCTTCATGCTACTGTCCAGAAAATAAAGAGACCATTGCCTATGAATTTTCTATTATTTTCTACTACTGCGTGCATTGTGCATTGCCAATGGGCAGGCAGCAGTGAGAGAAAGCCTCTGATGCACGTGCTGCGCAGAGAGACTACCTTGCTCATGCACTGCCTGCATACCTGAAACAAAAGAAAATCAAAGAAAAAAAAAACATAACTATTCTCCTGGTTAACCCAGGATCCTATCCATCTCCTGGTGATGTAAAATTCTGCCTGACAGAGTTTCCTATCCTATTGGCCATATTGCACTTACATCATCGTGACGACAACATCATGTTATTCTCTCTTTCCAAACTTACTGATTTGGATCTGTAATTAACAAAAATGCCATGCCCTTACAATGTCACCTTTATTATGCGCTTATAATGCTTTTAGGTTATCTTGTTCTAGTATTTTGTTTCACAATCGTAACATGACATATATTTTTTGAATAATGTAAATGGGCACTTGTAAAAAATGAGGCTGTGTACAATAGAATGAAAGAGTATGTGCAGAAGAATATCAACATGGTATCTTAGGATACTTAGTTTGGAGTCATCGCACTACTAAGGACTATTGTCTAGGGTTACTGATGAGTGGCGAGGTACCCCTACACTCAACCATACGAATACGAGCGTTTCACGCATGATTCGGTCGAACTCCAAGGACTAAGTGCTTACGCGCCTTAATAGAACACTCAAGGTTAATCAATCATTGTCTTCCCAAACTTACTTGTATTGTCACGGTTGTATGGTTAAGTACGCTCGAAGTATATGATTTTTATAGCTTTTTGTCTTTTTATGTCTTCTGCTAATAAAGGAAAGGGAGAGAGAAATAAGTGACTAACTTACATTAACTATTCATTAACTAGTTTCTAAATGTTCCTAACACCAGTATCCATTCCCACTTGTCGTACACATCCTAAACTAGTGCAACGCTGTTGGGATTACAAAACGCTAATCGTTATTGGGTTACCAAGTGCTACACACATGCTCGAAGCGGTCGTACTAAGTGTATTTAACTAAGGGGGTTGAAGGTTGAGAAAGAT
>MNCI01002172.1:35388-178041 GCA_015680685.1 Gnetum montanum | reverse complement strand
TATTGCGTATGCGATATCATGGCTCATCATACCCCCATGATTGAATGAAAACTCATCCTCAAGTTCCTTACAAAATATTGGTAAGGTATGGGATTATTGACTTGAATGACAACTAATGGTGAATGGGATGACGTGTGAACGGATCAATCATTACAATACATGAAAATATTAGTGTTCATGACTATAAGAATGAACACTATACACAATTAACATCTAGCCTTATTTGGCAGCTGAGAGAGAAGAGAGAGAGAGAGAAAAGAAGAAGACGTGTTGCTGTCTACGCCAAGATTGTGCCTTCCATTGTCTATCTATAACCATGCCATTAGTCTTGTTCCTTGCATAACTATTCCAGAACCAGTCCATCTTGAGTGTTTCCTCCAGGTCCAGTCCATTGCTGTATGATTGCCATCTGCACACAACATAGTCACATATGAGCAAGGATAAGTAAATGACAATACAGTTGATACCTTGCCTCAGTGTATGATCCATTGGTTGAGTTGTGATATGTCTAATACAGATTCTACAGATATAACACTGGTGACTACCCAAGGTGTAGGGGTTAGGAAAATTGAAAAAATTGGACCAGGGCCCCCATGACTAAGAGAGATCCTTCGGTAGTGATAGAATGGAAAAAGATAAGGAATAAGAAAGATGGAGAAAAAGAAACAACGGCAACGTCAATAAAATGGATGTTAGAGATGGGAATGAACAAAAAAAATGTTGATTGCGCAAATGTTTAAGGGAAAGAAGTTAACTGGTGCACCAAATAGGAATGCCAGTGGGTCCTCCCCAAAGCAGGCTCATGCCCTTGATGCCTTAACAATCCCACATTCAAAGAGTCCGTAAGCTCTGAAAATGTCATTTGGAAGTAAGAGTTAAAGTCTTAACCACAAGAATTCACCAAAAAGAAAACAATGCATCAACCAAAATATAGAGTACTGATACAACTGGCAATGAGGTGGAAAATGGAGAAAGAATGATGAGGAAAAGAGAGTGGAATGGAGTCCCAAGAACAAGGTGGTGTATAACCCCTTGTGGATGTATGGTTAATGTGACTGAGTGGATCTCATTCCAAATCCAGCCTCAAACAATTCACATCCAGTGACTTCACATTAATACACTTGGCCAATCCATCCACTTGTAGTAACAAGAATGCTTCCACCAAAAAGTCACCACCATTCCAAGGAAACGAGAAAGGGAAAAATAGGAAGTGAGAAAGGGCCTTAGTTAGAGGGAACATGTTTGTTTAGTTCCATAACTAGTGCTTGTAGCCCAGATGATTATTTTTTCTAAGGGGTGTGTTTTGAATTCTCATTGTGTTTTTTTTTTTGCATGAGAACCACACCATGCAAAGACTTATTTTTGTTGGCTTAGCTTCCCAGTAATGAAGCAACGTTAGAATGGTAAGGAAAACTGAAGAAGAAAACATCCAAGCACCCAAGAGAATAGCTAGCACAAATGTATCAAATCCCTTTAAAGTCATACCCTTTTTAGTCCTTGAGTCCTTTCTTAGTTTGAGAAATGCCCAATCACCAATTTGTTAATAGTTTTATTATTAAAGAAAGGGATTGTACAGTTCCAAGCCAAGAGAGACCATAAAAATTTATGGATGCATGGATGACGTGGACTCATTGCCTGTTATATCAAAAGAACCATACCTTAGTATCAACATTATAACTCAAAGGTAAAAACCAAACATTAGCAATCAATAGAATACAGTTCATACCACCATCAGGAGCACTTATTAGGTGACAAATCTAACAAAATCAAAACAACAAACAAAGACAAAAAAAAAAAAACAAAAACAAACAAAACAAATAGTCACACAAAGAAATGAAAAAGTATAAACGATGTTGCAAAACAAAAACAAGAAAAGTTAAGGAAATTTGTAAAACAAAAATGTGTAAAACAAAAATGTGTAAAAAAAAATTAAAAAGGAGCTGAGGGCCTCAAATGGTTAGCAAAGGTGTCGCCCATGACTGAGTTGGAAGGAAGAGATCTGAAATAGTGAGTAGGGTCGTCCCTTCTCAGAGGTATTATGTGCATTGACCGTTCTAAATTCATGGAAGGGTTTGGTCTCTTGCAAATTGACTAATATTCTCTTATCAAGGCTCTTGTTTGAATTTTTTAGGAATTTCCAACTTCCCACAGTTGATGTTTTCAAGGTTAAGGCTTAGAAGTTGGTAGCGGACTTGCTCTAGTGCATCTATGTTTTCAATGTAAGTGCAAGTTATTCCCTCAGTTAGTTCCATGCACGTTAGTGAGTTGCTCTCTTGATCAGCTATCAGCCACTAGGCTTCTTCTTGTCGTGTGGCTGCTGCATACAGGCACTTTTTATGTTAATATCTTGTGCACATCGGTTGCATGCAGGTAATGCTAAACTTTGCACAACCCATGATCTCTGCATGCAATTGCACCCTGTATCACTGTATGCTATGCATGGAACCTTTTTCTTCTCAATCTTTCCAAAAGTGTTCTCCTTAGATATTTCCAGGGAAAGATCGTGGATTAATAGGCATGCATCTATAGTACTTAGCCATGCCCTTCCCATTATTATTGGGAAGTCCCCTTTACCGTTATTCACTTATATCACTACGAAATCAGCTGGGTACGACCACCCACACACAGTGGTGATGATGTCCTCCACCAGTCCCAAGGGAACAGTGATGGACTGGTTAGCCAGCTCTAGGCGAATATTGCTCTTCCTTAATGGAGGTAGGTTCCAGGCTTTGTACATTTCTTGTGATATTAAGTTGACTTCGGAACCTGAATCCAGAAGAGCTTTGCATGGCTCATTCCCAGCGATTTGGAAATAGATTAGAGGGCTTCCAAGATCATAGAATTTCCTGTGAAGGTGGCCAACCTTGATCTAGTCCAACCGTATGCGTTGAGCTTGGTGTTTGGTTCGAAGGGAGCTCTGAAGCCTTATTTGATGGGGAGGCATTCAGAGGTTCAACCACTTGTGGTTGTAAGGGCTTAGTTGGACTGTTGGCTCTAAAGAAAGGTCTTTTCTTCATATGGTTGTTAGAACCAACAGTGGGTTAAGGATTTACAACCCTTGTGGCATTGCATTACTATGGTTGAGTAGGGAGTGAAACACCACAAAAATTTCGAGTTTGGCACTTGTCCAGCAAGAAGCAGGTCCCCATGACCCTCAGACGACTTTGGCTACATTTGAAGTCACACATGGCAATTTTGAGGATCGAAACACTTGGTTTTTACCAAGTGTTGTGCCAGCGTCTACGCCCAGCGTGTACGCCCAACGTATACACTCGACGCCCAGCATACACGCCTCACATGTACGCTCAGCAGGTGCAACAGGAGCAAGAATTGAAGCAAGTCGACATCCATCAGTGTATACGCCCAGCATATACGCCAACATCCATCAGCGTATACGCCAGCGTCCATTAGCGGATACGCCCCAGCGTCCACCAAAGTTCACACGCCTAGCAAGTCCAGCGTATATGCCCAGCGTATACGCTGGCCTGATGTAGCGTATACGCCCAGCGTATACCATATTTCTAAATTGTACGCACCCGGTCAACACGCCACGTGTCTCCCAACCCGATTTTCCCGGTAAAACCCCACCTATAAAAGCCTAGTTTTCCGCGCATTCAAGGGTCAGCAAAAATTTACCAGAGCAGACCCCAGAGTAATTACGCTGCAAACCAAAACGTCTTATGCTTACGCTGGAAGTTCTGTACGCCGAGCACAGTCTCTACACTCCGCCTACCATGCGAACTAGCCGCATCCCTGCACCCACCGGGGCTTTACGTCCGCCTTGTGTTCAGCCACAACTGCATTAGACTGGTGCACTACATTTCCACTTCATAATACAGTTTACAGTTTCCAACTTACAGTTTACGCTGACTTCTTGCATGTGTTTCTGCTTACGCTCGTTTACATTTACGCTCTGATTACGCCGTTTACGCCTTGTTTACGCCCGTTTACGCTTTACGCCCTATTTACGTCTATTTACGTTTTACGCCTAGTTTACGCCCTGTTTACACTTTACGCCTAGTTTACGCCCTGTTTACGCTGTGTTCAGGTTTACGCTTAGTTTACGCTGCGTATATCAGTTTACGCTGTTTACGCTATTACGCCATCTACATTTTGTTTACGCCCTGTTTTCGCTGTTCGCTCTGTGTTACGCCCGCTACACTGTTTACGCATAACCCAGCGTATAACACTTCGGTGATGCTCGGGGAAATCCTTGTCTGATCTGCATGTGGACCACCCAAGGTACTCTACCTTCATGCATTCCAGCTCGCCCTTAGGCGAAGGTTGGGTCATCTGTGCTCGTCCTGCGATCCCACAATCTCTGTTTCTCCTTCCAGCCGGGGACCTGCGATTTCAGGCGATACAGAAATTGGCGCTAGAAGGAGGGCCTCCGCTTAAAAAAATTGACTGTACACTCCTCAGCATCTACGCTCATCAGCGTTTTCGCTGCCCTGTTCAAACCCTCGGCTCTCAGCGTCTGCGCTCTCAACCTTCCAATGTCTATGCTGCACTTACCCCAGCGTCTACGCTGCCCGCAGACCGGCGTCTACGCTGCACACTTAGCATCTACGCTGCCTGCAGACCCGCATCTACGCTGCACACTTACGCTATAGATTCGTCTACGCCGACCACATACACTCAAACCGTTTTACATACACGATCTATCATCATGAATCCCGTAAATACCACTGCTGCCACTACCCAGAACATTAACATCTTAGACACCATGGCTGCCCAGCAGTTTATCACACCACATTTGGGAGGGAAATCCACAATGAGGCCCCGTCGGTCTTTGAGGTTACAAGGGAGAGATCCAGCCGCTAACGTTATAACCCAAGACGAGTATAACTTCATCTGCATTAAGATACAAGCCAGCCTGGCAGTGGATCAGGCTGAAATGGAAGTAAAGAGACAATTTGAACTCTTTTACAGGGGAGGACACGAGTTCATCACTTCCCCATATGACGTAATCCCCGTTCCAGAACAATTCTCGGAGCTCTTTACTCAGCTCCTTCTGCACAGGAGCCAGTCATTGGACCAACCCGCGCTAGAGCCTCAGCCTGAGGAAGAAGATGAGTTCGCTGCCCAATCTGAGCAGGGAGACTCATACCACACCTTGAGCCCCCAAGCACAGATGAACCCCATTTTCCATCCCGGGACAGGGGAAGTCTTGCCCGTACAACGCCCTAGATTCACCCAGGATCAAATGCCACTACCGGAAACACCAGCACTCGTACACATTCCGCTCCCGAGCGATCCCCAACCTCACACCTTCCCTCTAACAGTCACCCCTAATGCAGCTGCGGGCCCATCCTCACAAGCACTGCCTCCTCATGATGGCATGGGACCCATGTTCCCACCTCGCGTAATTGGGATGCCGCATGTGATCCCCGCGTCTACATCAGCTCACTTCATACCCCATATCCAGACGCATACAGCTCCCCAAGTAGCCCCAGCCCAATAGGGAGTCCCCGCATACAACGTAGCAGGACAGTGGCCAGCAAGGGGGGCGTCATCACATCAAATTCCCCATCACCACGTCCCGCCCCATGCAATCCCCCTGATTAATGCTCCTCAAGCACAGCCCCAGCTGCAGCAACAACCACCACAACATTTTCCTTTTAACATCTCAGCCTTAGCACCGCCCGCCGTTAACTACCCACAGGCACAACCGCCGATCACCCAGACTTCGGCTTTTCAACCCATGACCTAGCAATCTAGCTGGTATGCAGCTCCGCACCCCCAGCCTGTAGCTTCACTGAGCGCCCAAGATTGGGCGGATGCTAAAAAACTGATGCAGGAATTAACAGATGAGGTAAAGCGTCTCAAAACCGTCGCTGATGGAGAGCTGAAAGTAGTAGATTTCTACAATGATGACCCTATCAGCTCCTCTGTCCCGCCATTGACTTTGCCCAAGGGTGTCCCCCTCCCAATGCTGACTAAGTATAACAGGGAGACAGACCCCAACGCCCACCTCATCACGTTCAGATTAGAGTGCGCACTCCTTCAGGCATGGCCCCACTCAATACTACGAGTATTCCCCATGTCCCTCGTAGGAAGGGCACTCGACTGGTACCTGGCCTTGCCCAGGAATTCCATCCTTTCCCTGGACGATCTTCTACTCCAGTTTGTGACCAGGTTCAAGTATAACTTGAAACCCGAAGCAACACTGGACAACCTCATGCAGATCAAGCAAGCGCCGCTCGAACCGGTGCAGAAGTTCATTCAGAGATGAAGCGTAGCTCTCAACGAGTTGCACGACCCAATCTCTCCAACATATCTGCTCACGATATTGAAAGGGGCTGTTAATGACTTCTTCAAGTCCAAACTGTATTACCTCAATGCGCGCGATCTGAATCAAGCATTTGAACAAATCAAAAACATAGAGGAAGCTGCTCAAAACAGCAACGACCCTGCATACCTGGCCTTCAGAAACCAACACACTAAAAAAGACAAAGAAAAGGCCAAGGCAACTATAGCAGCAATAGCGGGGGCACAGCAAACAAACACCACACATCAATACAAACCACTCGTCCCCCCCACTAACTACTATCAGCCCGCTCCCACAACAGCCCCAGAATCATCGCCACAAAACCCGATGAACCGTACGCGTAACTTCGAGAGGAAGGAACCCTCTCAGTACACGCTTTTACCGATGAAGCCATCCCAGCTCTTTGATCAACTCTTAAAGGCTGGATTGATGCAACACAAGCAATTGTCCCAGGCGGCTATCCAAAGACATGACCGGTTCTGTCAACTCATACAGAACCCAAGCCTGGCAATGCCGGATGAGTCGCCCGTGCCTAAAGGAGTCAGGATGGATCGCTTCTACGACTATCACCAACGCAACGGGCATGGAACAGATTACTGCTTCACCCTGAAGCAGGACATCCAGAGGATGATTGATGATGACAAGATCACTTTTGACGGGGCTAACCCCGTCCAACCACAAAACCAGACCATGGGGGTGTATAAAGACCCCTTGAACGCTAAAGAGGCATCGTACGTAATTACCTCAATCTATTGTGATGATGACTCCAGCACACCCCGCATTAACACCATCTATCCCGAAAACAAACAAGAAACATCTAACAAACCATTCGTGGTTCAGATCCCTCCCGCTAACTCTGCACCTCAATCACCTCACCCCTCGCAGCGGCCATTCGTAATCCGAGTGCCCTCCACCATACCCACCTCTAACGTCATGACATGCCAACAACCATACATAGTGCACATCCCTCCGGCTAACCCCGCAGGTACGCCAACCCCTCAAGCCCGGCCTACCCCTTTCGTAGTCCGAGTACCACCTGCCATTGCAACGAAAGAGGCCCAGCCTCTGCCAAGAACAACCCCGTACATCGTCAGGCTACCTGCGCAAACTCCTGCCCAATCGTACCCGCAGCCCCGCCCTGCTCCTTGCGTCGTAAAGGTTTCCGGGCAATCCCAGACTCCGAGGCCAACTCCATCTCCGTGTAACACATGAGAACGCCTGGCAGATAGGCTTACGCGAGAACGCTTAGAGAAAGAGCGCCAACGGCTAGCTTTGGGGCCACCTAAGCCCACTCCCCTCAACTATGTACCCATGTCATCGTCTAACGATCAACCAAGCGTAGGCAATGAAGGTGAGTCATCTGAAAAACATGAATCATCTAAAACGACAGCTCCAAAAAATGACAAGCCAACAAAACGAGAGATAAAACTGTTGGGTCCGATGGATCCAGTCAGCACCGATAGAGACACCCCCAACAGTGAAAAATTCGGAGCCGCCTTGACACAAGTCACATAGGCATTAAAACAAAAGAACACTTCACTGAGCTTGTATGACTTAGTCCTAACATCTCAAACACATCGGGAAGCTCTAGTGCGCATGTTAACGTCAGTCCCGGTAAGCAAGGACTTACCCCCAAACGAACCCTCCATCCATGCGGTGATGTTCTCGCCTCACGGGACTACTCCCAAACCTCTAGGCTTTCATGATGACAACATCAAGGTGGATAAGAAAACGAAGGAGGTAACAACAGCCCCCATGTTGATAACAATCTGTATAAACCGGTTTAAAATACATAGGGTCCATGTAGACGATGGAGCTGCGACAAACGTTGTGCTGTGCCACATCATTGAACAACTAGGACTTACTGAACTACTTAAACCAACCACGACTACATGTTTAAGATCATTCAGTGGGTCACGCGTAATGGTGAAAGGCACAATAACCTTAGACTTCATAGTGGGAGATCAATTCCCAACGTCGGCCGATTTCCTAGTAATGGATGAGATGCCGGGGTTCAACCTAATATTGGGAAGACCCTGGTTAGCCCAACTAAGAGATGTCTCTTCCCCCATACATCAAGAAATTCACCTGCCTTATGAAGGCGGAGAAATCGTCATACACGGTGAAGCGGCTACTCCTATTATCTCATCGCATATGGACACGGACCAAGGCTCGGAAGTCGAATTTGAAAAACCTAGCCAAAATAACGAGAATCCGCAACCATCAGTAAGAAGTAAATCTTTCGACATGGAACAAAAGCCTCCTCAAACAGAAACGCCTGTGCCTCCTCAAGTAGAAGCTAATATAGAGCTCTCTACGGACACTGAAATATCTGAAAACGCTAACACAAAAGACATTCCATCAGAAGTCCCTTGGGTCAAATTACTGTTTAATGTAATCAGTGAAGGGGACGCTGAATACCGGATCATACCTGTTGAAACATCGTCTAACATTAAAACGAAAAAAATTAAAAAATTACTGAAATGATACTATCACTCTTAGTCCGAAATGACGTTAAACTATAAAAAGTCCGAAATGACATTAAACTATCATGTCCGCAAAGATATAAAACTAGCCACGATCAGCAATGATCGGTTGACCGAGAAATCTATCCGCGTCCTCTAAAACATTTCCTGATTACGGAAGGGGCCCAAAATGGCCATAAACTACGCAGGGGGGCCTGGCTCGAAATGGCCATAAACTAGTACTTACTTTTCGTTTTACTTTTATAATCACATTTCCGTAATACACTTAAAACGGAAAATAAACCAAAATATTTTTACATTTCTATATCATGTTAAACTCAAAATCAACAAAAATATATATATATAGTTATTACATACAATCAACCGTTTCTGTTCATTCCACAATCTTCAAGTTACAGTTCCAGTATAAATCTAAGTCGAAAAACAACAAAACAAAAAAAAGGCTAAAATGCTAAACATCTAGGACATGATGATCGTCCCCCTTGGATCCGCCAGCATCAGAGGCCCCTGCTCCACTGGGGCCAGCCCCTTCAGTTTCATCGCCACCTTCATCCTGAAAAGACCAAAAAAGAAATAACCAACACAAGAATAAGCGAATGTCAAAATTTCAAACATTATTCAATCAACTAACTTCATAAAGATGAAATGCTTACCATAGGAGATCCCCCCAAGCCGAATTTCAGTCGCCGCAGGATTTCCTCTTCGGAAACACTTGCCCAATCTGTCCCATCGATACCCAAGTCAACATCTGCCAGAACCTTTCCCTTGTCAACATCCGACCAGGTGGGACGTTTCAAAGGGAACTCCCCCACTGACACCTCCCTGGAAGCGGTTGTTATCTGCCGTTTAGGGGATTCCATCTCTACAATTGTGTTTTGGGCGAATGTGTCAAAGGCAGAGCGCAGACCAAGGTCTTCCACAAACATTTCCAACTATCGCTTTTCAATAGACACTTCTTTTAGCGACTTCTTATACTAGTGCTTATGGTTCTTCTCATCTTGCCCCCATTTGCGTACTTTGGAGGCGAAAGCCTTCCAATCTTGGCATTTGGTGTTCAGCAATTCAATTTGGGCCCTGCGCTCCCCTAGTCTCCGTATCAATCCTGCGTGACGATTGAGTAGGTTCCAATACCTCGTATACGTGACCTCGGAGGTCCGCCAAGAGCGATCATTGTCTAATCTAGCTGCGGCGAATTCGTGCCGGGCCTTCAGATCGTCACGTTCCACCGTCAGTTCAGAAACCTCTTTCTCATTCGCCTGAATCTGGAGCCACAATTGCTCAATGGATCGCCTACACGTCCATACTGGTTTAGCATTGTGAACAAAGCCCTCTGCTACCTCTTCGTAAACAGGTCTGGGCACTTGTTCAACCTCTGGGGAAAGTGTGGGCAAGCTCTCTATGGTGACAGTCTCGGACGGATCCCACCTCAGTTGGGCACCTATCCATAGGGAAAAGACAAACGTTAGAACGGACAAAATCAAGCATCAAACTCTAACATAGTAAAGACCTTTGGAAGTTCCCACACCTATTTCAGGATGGATCCCTTCGATCCGCTCAACAACCTCTTCGGCCACACCAGCCACGAAATCCCTTTTACTTGGCATTTCCATCCAAGTAAAAGGTCCATCAGGGTGCGGCATGCTGACCTTTGGCGGCACTTCAGGGGGAATCTCTGGCTCCTTCTCAGGGATGGTCTCGCTCTCCTTTGAGTCAAACGAAAAATTCACGATGAGATAAAAATATATTAGGCTACACAACTAAGTAACGAGACATACCATTCCCTCCAGTCTCCTCCGATGTGGGAGGGGCTCCAAGGTCCAAGTTGCCTTTGAGAAAATCACTGAACATCTCTTCAGTCTCCGCCTGATCATCTAGTGGTTCAGTGTCTCCAGTTCCTTCCCCCAGCACTTCAGTCCCTCCCGCCGGGTCAGTTAACTCTTCCTCCTCAGGTATAGTCTGCAAATCATGTCTCTTGACTTCTCAACACAAAACAGATGAAGTTAGTTGCATACAGCCAGTAACCGTTAAAACTATCTGCAAGATAAGTGAAGTAAAGAAAACAAGAGGTTTACCAGGTATTTTAAAACGAATCCGCTTTACTTTGGGCTGTTCAATCTCATTGGTCTCCTCAGCTGTGCGGTCACGCTTCGCCAACTTTGATTTGGCTTTGCCTATTGTGTCCTTAACCACCCGCTCCGCCTTCTTGGCAGTGTAAGGTATTTCATCCGGTTCCAACCCTACACTGTCGCGCGTATGGAGGGAGGCGCCAGACGATCCACCCATAGTGATCGTAAGGGATTCATCAATCCCCTCGGGGGCGTCTTGGGACTTAGCTGTGTCGAATAAGTGGTTTACCCAGGGGCAAGATAACTGATTTCTATCGCGCATAACAAATTTGTTTTAGCCACGAACCACTAAAAATTCGGCCAAACGACGAACATAACCGGCAAAAAAGGCAAAGGTGAAATGGGACTGAGCTTCTATGTTCGAATGCAGCCGCACTATCTCTTTAGTCATCCTTGATAATAAAAATTCAGCCCAGTTGTAGCGCACGCCAGCTTCTAGAACAGTGCGCATGACTCGCACTGCTTCAACCCCGAGACTCTTGACTTGCGATAGAGTCTTTGGAAACAGACGCGCTCGAAATAAGGGGTAAAGCTCGTTGACTTCCTCAATTTTCGTTGTCCTCTGCATAGGAAATCCTTTGGCGCCCTTCCTCACCCCTAACCAATCCTCTAAATCGCGGATTGTTTGAATTTCTTTATGCGCCCTATCTAAAACAATCTTTATACCACCTATGGGCACGCCAAACAAATCCGCAAAAAATTTGGGCGATAATTCAAAAATTATTTTAACGCCCTTAATACGAGCGCTATAGCGAGAAACAGATCTGTCAAATGAATCCACGATCCCGATCATCTCCGCTATAGACACATTCGGGCTAGGGGCCGCGAAGAGCGCCATGAGGCCGGCATGTTCGAAACAGGCAATAATGGATGGCGGTGCTTTTACCCGTAGCCACTTCTGGGTGGCAACAGTTTCACCGAATTTTATAGAGAGAGTCGTTTCAGTCTGCCCGGTCACAATAGAACCCCCGCCAAAGGTAGTGCCAGCTATAGAGACAAATCCAAAACCCTCATATTAGTTTAACACTCGACGATTGAACAAACACATCACGACATCTAGAAAACATTGCCACTTACTCTCAGTGTTAGATTTTGAGGTTTCATCCAGATCAGAAACAGATGGAAAAATTGGTCCATTAAGAGACCAATCGGCGTGCAACCATCCACGCGCAGTGCATTGTGCAAACGCCTTAGAAAATTTCTTGTGGAAGTTCTTCATGGCGCCGATAGTGTGGGCCAAAATGACCCTGCGAAGGGTGGGGCCCACCATGAACACCTCCAAAGCTGTGCACGCCAATGCAAGCCCATCATCGCCTGCGTAGACCCCTTCTCGCGTAACTTTCGGCCTACAGAAAGGCGAAAACATGTGTTAAAACAGGAGCAAATATATATATAAAAAAAAGAGGAACAACCAGAGCTAAAATAAAATTACCTTTCCACCCGGTATACTGTGCCGGGAGGATTTTGGAACAAAGTGTGTGTGCGGCCAGCTAGGAATAACGTGTTGTTGATATAGTTAGGCCCCCGTGGCAGCCGATCCCACACACGCGTCAATGGACGGGCAGATCTTGGACCACCGGGGGGAACACCCTCGGCGACAAGTGGCCCTTCATCAATATCATCAATGAATATTCTAATACCCTCTGCTGCACCGGGTAACATGGCCTTGATGATGCTCCGCGCCACATCCTCACTTAGGTGGGACCAAATTGCAACCCTGAAACGGTCTAGCATAAAGGCCAAAAATTCGCAGGCCCCGTCCTGAAACCAGACCCCATTGTTATCAATGGTTAAATCTGGGGTCGGTTCACCACCCTCAATGGGACCAAACCATGTCAACACCCCAACTAGCTCAGTCACTAGGAGGGGAGGTTCAATGTCCCTGCAAGCCATTATAACAACCTGAAAGATTAATTATACCGAAAAATTCATTTTGAAAAAAATAGACATTCGTGAAAAAATCTAACTGTTTATGCTGGGCGTATACAAAAACTGTTACGCTCGGCGTAGACGCTGGGCGTATACACGTTAAAAGTTTCTAACTGTCTACGCTGGGCATATACGCTGGGCGTATACACGCTAAACTGTTACGCTACAAAATATCCAACCTACGCTCAGTGTATACGCTGTAGAAACCTTCGGCGTATACACCGAGCATAGACCATCTACGCCAGAAGCTAGTACAAGTGTCTACGCTCGGCGTATACGCCGACAATCTTCTACGCTGAACACCGAAAAACGAAGCCGTGAGAGTCTATGCTGAAAACAACACACGCAGCGTCTACACCGGTACACTTCCCTGAACCCTTTACGCTCGGCGTATACGCCGAAACCCTATATGCTAACTGTCTACGCTACAAAAACAGACGCAGAAAAATAAACAAAAAACAGGGTCAAGAGCCTACTTGCTAGAAGATCCAGGCCATGCGGGAAGGCTCGGGCGGGGTAGGCACTGCAGCATCGCCTCGCTCTCCTCCGCAAACGTTAGCTCTGGTCCTTTCTTTCCTCGGCCTTCCATTTCCTTGCCTCTGCCCATCTCGGTGTATACGCTGTGGTTCCTTTGATCGGTGTCTACGCTGGGGGTTTCGCTCGGCGTCTACGATGGGGTTTTGCTCGGCGTCTACGCTGGGGTTTGGCCGCAGTTCATGCTCACGCTCGGAAAGTCAAATGACAAATGAAGCCACCTTTCCCCTTTTTATAGCACGCCGACGCCGACGCTGACGCTAACGCTGACGCCGCCGCCGCCCTTCGTGTTCCTTGCTTTTTGCCTCGTTTTCCGTGCTTTTTCAGATTTGCTTTAAATTTTTCAAAAAATATAAAATTATATACATAAACTATATCAAACGCAAAAATTTCGGCATTAAACTACCGTTTCTTGCCCGGTAAGGCATTAAACTGCCGTTCGTTGCTCAGTAAGGCATTAAACTGCTGTTTGTTGACCGGTAAGGCATTAAACTACCGTTCGTTGCCTGGTAAGACATTAAACTGCCGTTCATTGTCCGGTAAAGCATTAAACTACTGTTTTACTATCACATTAATCCACTGTAATACATACACACTAAAGATTGCCAAAAGACATAAAACGACCTCCGCTATCTTACCAGGCTCTCCATTTATTGACAAGAACTAGCCTAATAGATTGCAAGTGCTTAACTAAGCCGTTAGTTATTGATGGACCATACGACGCGGTTGAAAGGAATATCGACATGAATCTCGTCCATGCGAGCTCATCAACAAATGACGCAATAATAGCTTCAACACGGCAAACAGTTGACATAGAAGCCGAAAACGTTACTGAAGATCCTCTAACCGAAACTCCCATCACCATGCCTGATGGGGAAATTAAAATTCTAAAATTAAGCGCATTACTAGAGCCGCATCTAGCTAGAGACATCGAAAATGTGCTTAGGAACAATATGAAAGTGTTTGCTTGGTCCTATATAGACATGCCCGGACTAGACCCTCGTATCATCCAGCACAACATTATCCTTGATCCAAGACTAAGGCCAGTGAAACAGAAAGCACGAAAGGTCAAGCCCGAGGTAGCATTAGCAGTTCGTAGTGAGATTACCAAGCTCTACCAAGCTAGTGTCATTAGGGCTGTTGATTACGTCGAGTGGGTGTCAAACATGGTTATAGTCCCAAAGAAGAACGGAAGTATCCGCCTATGCATTGACTTCCGAGACCTCAACGTAGCAACCATAAAAGATGACTTCCCCTTACCTAGCATTGATCAATTAGTTGACTCAACCGCTGGGCATGCCCTGTTATCTTTTATGGATGGGTTATCGGGATATAACCAGATACGTATCAATCTAGAACACCAGCTCCGAACCACTTTTATGACACCTTGGGGAACCTTTTGTTACATGATGATGCCTTTCGGTCTCAAGAACGCTGGGGCCACATATCAAAGGGCGATGACATACATCTTCAGCGATTACATCTTACATTCGCTCAATGATTACGTGGATGACATAGTGATTAAATCAAAAACATCAGAACAACATGTACAGGATCTTGACTTAGTGTTAAAACGTTGTCTAAAATACGAACTAAGGCTTAACCCAAAGAAATGCGTCTTCGGCGTCAAGACAGGTAAACTGCTTGGATTCGTAACCTCAGAAGCAGGGATACGGGTAGACCCCGATAAGGTTAAGGCCATTACAAACCTGAAATCACCTAGCAACCTAACCGAACTTCGAGGGCTACAAGGTCGATTACAGTTCATCAGGAGGTTCATAGAAAAATTGACAGAAAAACTAACACCTATGAACCACCTACTACGCAAAAATGTCCATTTTGAATGGACCCCGCAGTGCCAAGAAGCATTTGACAACATTAAAACGGCACTCGCTCGACTACCCACGGTGTACCCACCCAAAAACGACAAGCCGTTTTACATCTACCTGGCCACATCAGAATCATCAATCGCGTCTATGCTTTGCCAGAAACAAGATGACGGAACTGAAGTCCCTGTATACTACCTGAGCCATGCATTAGTTGCCCACGAAAAAAGATACAACGACGTAGAGAAGTCATGTTTAGCTTTAGTTTTCTCTTTAAAGAAATGGCGACATTATCTTTTCCAAAATCAAGCTAACATAATTTGCAAAGATAATGTACTCAGAGCTATAACTGGAAATATCTACGAATCAAGCAGGATAGCCCGTTGGAAGGCCATCATAGCTGAGTTTGACCTGCGCTACGTGGCACAATCGTCAGTCAAAGGCCAAGCCATAGCAAATCAAATGACTACGTCGCCAACACAAGATCTAGGTACAATAGAACCCGAATTCCCAGACGAAAATGTAAATGCAATAGATACGGTGCCAGATAACTACGATGCCATTCTAAACTTCGATGGAGCATCCACCTCTCAAGGAGGAAGTGCTGCCGCTGTAATCACATACCCCTCTGGGGAAATTAAACCTTTTGCTTATCGCTTCAACTTTCATTGTACTAATAACATAGCAGAGTATGAAGGCCTCCTTAGAGGTCTCGCGGCCGTACTAGTTTCGGACATTACACGGCTTGTAGTCAGAGGGGAATCACAACTAGTCGTAAACCAAGTCACAGACGTCTATATATGTAAAGCGCAACACTTACAACCATACTGTGATTTGGCTAAACACCTACTTAAACGATTCGAAAGCGTCGATGTCCAATACGTCTCCAGGAATGACAATACCATTGCAGATGCATTAGCAACCTTGGCCTTAAACATATCCCCTGACATGTTTTACGTGCTACCAAGCTCCGTAACCAGTTGTGCCGAGCCCATAACCAATACTCTCGACATGCTGCCAATCGCATCTGTTAGTACAACATACGCTAATGAATGGTATGATGATGTACAGGAATACCTTCTGCGCGGTGAAACGCCACAACATTTAACAAATGCACAAAAGGACGCAGTACGCAAACGTTCTAGACAATACACACTAATAGGAGACACATTGTGTCGCCGATCCTACGAAGGCATACTGCTGACATGCGTCAATAGTACCGAAGCCCAAACAATTGTTAAACAAGTACACGACGGAATATGCGGGGGACACATTGCACCGAAGGCAATGGCAACCAAAATAAGATGCTTAGGCTACTATTGGCCACACATGGAGTACGACTGTCTGTCCAAGGTCAAAACATGTAGTACTTGTCAAAAACACAGTAATCTAATCCATGTCCCACCAAATGAGTTGCATACAACACAAATCACATGACCCTTCCAAAAGTGGGGATTAGACCTTATAGGCCCGATAACACCCACATCTTCTGCTGGGCATGGTTTTATCATAACAACAACCGAATATTTCACGAAATGGGTGGAAGTTGCACCCCTTCGAAAAACTACTTCTAAACACGTATGCCACTTCATCCTCGAAAACATTGTAACCCGTTTTGGCATTCCCATGACAATCATCACTGACAACGGGCCACAATTTAGCAGTGCCGAGACCAAAACGTTTTGTGATAGTCTAGGGATCAAACATTCGTTTTCATCCCCTTACTATCCTCAGAGCAATGCGCAGGCAGAAGCAACAAATAAGACAATCATCACAATACTCAAAAGGATGCTTGCCCAAAGTAAACGAAGATGGCACGAACAACTGGTGTATGCATTGTGGGCATACCGTACTACACATCGGACCTCGACAGGTAAAACTCCATACAGTCTTGTTTACGGTTCAGAAGCTGTTTTACCTTTAGAATTACAAGTACCATCTCTAAGGATCACACTTTCCAGACTTCTCGACGACAAGCAAAAAAATGATCTACGCATCATCGACCTGGACTCGGTGGAGGAGGAGCGCGTACGCACACTTGATCAGATCGAATGGTACCAAAAAAAATAGCGGCAACGACATCGGCATGACATTCATAAACGCCCCATCAAAGAAGGAGACCTCGTGCTTAAGGCTATTTGAGAACACCCAAATAAATTCTCAGTCAACTGAGAAGGGCCTTACCTGGTCATCAAAGCATTCGACAACAGAGCTTTCAAGCTAGCTGACATGGACGGAAAAGAATTTGCAAATCCAACCAATCACTTGTTCCTGAAATCGTTTTATACATAAATTTGAGCTCAGGTACGCACTAGTCCTAGAATCACGACTATAAACTGATACCACAGCTAGTCCTGGAATCACAACTATAAACTGATACCACAGCTAGTCCTGGAATCACGACTATAAACTGATACCACAGCTAGTCCTGGAATCACGACTATAAATTGATACCACAGCTAGTCCTGGAATCACGACGATAAACTGATACCACAGAACAGTCCTGGGTTATGACTTAAAACTAATCCCACAGTGTCCGCAATGACGATAAACTAGCATCTGTCCGGCACGACAGTAAACTGCCACCGTCTCAACCATCAGAGTCCGCTAAGACTATAAACTAGCTTGCCTCTGCATGGTCCGCTAAGACTCGAAACTGGCAATGTACCGTCCGCCACGACGCTAAACGGGCAATGTCCAACGGGTTACAACACAAAACTAACCCTTGATAGTCTGTTAAGACTGTAAACTGCGTTCATCTCAGACTCTTCACTCCGCGGCCGTATTCATTCATCAGAATCATTGCATCCCTCATCGGCACACGATCTCATCAACATCGTCGACATTCGCACTCAATGCTTTGAATCGCCCCCAATATTTTTGTTCACCTCCAGTTGTTTAGATCTAAGCTCATTTATTCACTCATGGTTTTCTTGTCCCCTTGGAGTTATGTTTGCAGGATGACACTCAGAAGTTCTCGTACGAGAGTGCATTTCATCATAGGCAACAAGATGAGGCAATGTCCATTAATCCACCTTGCAAGACTAAATCAAACCGTTAACCCGTACATTCCCATTCCCCGAAAATTCACTATCTGTTCACCAAACTATTGCACACTGCAAAACATTACAGCAGTCGCAACACACAAAACACAATATTCGCACATGAGTACAAGAACAATTTACCAACAAAAAAAAACGGGACCCTTAGCACTTCCCATACAAGCCCCAGGCGGGAAGGTATCGGTCTTGAAAATAGGTACTCATGTCAAAAGCAATCAAGAAATATCTTGTTGCATGGCTTTGGCTCTTCGCTTACAGTTTCCCCAAAGAAGGGTGTTGTTCCTCCAAAGAATGCAAAACATCACCCCGTGGCTTTGGCATTGACAACAAGCTCTCTTGAACACTAACCAAGAGCACTGTTCCGCCAAAGGACGCGCATCGCATGCCTGAATTCCGAGTCTGCCAAAAAAATGGCTATCGACGAGGACCGGCATGCCGCACACCTGAGCATCCCATTTCCCCAGCATGATCCCTTGGGCAGTCACCAATCCCCACAATCCCTTCTCTCCTACCAGCTACCAATCTCACCTTTTTCAATCCCATACACTACTAAACACGGTACGATGACGTCTAGTCAAGTGGCAAGGGACAAAGCTTTTATCAAGTTGCTTGTGGTGTTTTGCGCTTCTTTGTCGACGCTTCTCGGGTCGATTCCTCCAAGCGTCAACAAAGAGGGGCCAATGAAACACCACAAAAATTTCGAGTTTGGCACTTGTCCAGCAAGAAGCAGGTCCCCGTGACCCTCAGACAACTTTGGCTACATTTGAAGTCACACATGGAAATTTTGAGGATCGAAACACTTGGTTTTTACCAAGTGTTGTGCCAGCGTCTACGCCCAGCGTGTACACCCAGCGTATACGCCTGACGCCCAGCATACACGCCTCACATGTACGCTCAGTAGGTGCAACAAGAGCAAGAATTGAAGCAAGTCGACATCCATCAGCGTATACACCCAGCATATACGCCAACATCCATCAGCGTATACGCCCAGCATATACGCCAGCGTCCATCAGCGGATACGCCCCAGCGTATATGCCCAGCGTCCACCAAAGTTCACACGCCCAGTAAGTCCAGCGTATACGCCCAGCGTATACCATATTTCTAAATTGTACGCACCTGGTCGACACGCCACGTGTCTCCCAACCCGATTTTCCTAGTAAAACCCCACCTATAAAAAGCCCAGTTTTCCGTGCATTCAAGGGTCGAACCAAATTTACCAGAGCAGACCCCAGAGCAATTACGCTGCAAACCAAAACCTCTTATGCTTACGCTGGAAGTTCTGTACGCCGAGCACAGTCTCTACGCTCCGCCTACCGTGTGAACCAGCCGCATCCCTGCACCCACCGGGGCTTTACGTCCGCCTTGTGTTCAGCCACAACTGCGTTAGACTGGTGCACTACATTTCCACTTTATAATACAGTTTACAGTTTCCAGTTTCCAACTTACAGTTTACGCTGACTTCTTGCATATGTTTCTGCTTACGCTCGTTTACATTTATGCTCTGATTACGCCATTTACACCCTGTTTACGCCCGTTTACGCTTTACGCCCTATTTATGCCTGTTTACGCTTTACGCCCTATTTATGCTTTACGCCCAGTTTACGCCCTGTTTACGCTGTGTTCAGGTTTATGCTTAGTTTACGCTGCGTATATCAGTTTACGTTGTTTACGCTATTACGCCATCTACATTTTGTTTACACCCTGTTTTCGCTGTTCACTCCGTTTTACGCCCGCTACACTGTTTACGCATAACCCAGCGTATAACACTTCAGTGACGCTCAGGGAAATCCTTGTCTAATCTGCGTGCGGACCACCCAAGGTACTCTACCTTCGTGCATTCCAACTCGCCCTCAGGTGAAGGTAGGGTCATCTGTGCTCGTCCTGCGATTCCACGGTCTCTGTTTCTCCTTCCAGCCGGGGATCGACGATTTCAGGCGGTACAGGGAGTTCCCCTTGCATTGCTAGAGTGGGTGGTAATGGAGCTATTAGTGTGAGAGCTACGGATGGATTTGATGGATGGTATGTTTGTGGGTTATCTTCTATAGGAGAAGGAGTTCTATAATACTCACGAGCTTGGTAGTGATGTTGTGGTGTAGCATGACTAATAGAGTCACGTGGAGAGATTGGATGCTACACGTAGTAGCCATATGGGTCAGGTTGCCGATAGGGGTATTGTTGCCTTGGTGGTGGCATCCCCCATGACTGTGGGTATTTCCATTGTTGATGTTGCTCAAAGGGTTGTGGTGGAGTTCCACTTGAATAATATGTTGAAGGTTGGTGGAACTGCCTTGGGTTACCTTGGGGATAAGGTAATTGTCGGCGCGTTTGCCGTTTATTTAGTCATGGGTTGAGTGCATACACCCCACACTCTTGTAGATGTCAAATCACTAAGCAACATCCTTTAGGATGGTCATATTGGCATATCTCGCATCCACCATCATTGTCTGTGTCTAAATCCACAACCTCTTCTGTGATGGCCATTTTACCCTTACCCTTATTACGTGCATTTTCCACTTCTCTCTTTTTCTTTTTGTCGCAGTTACTACCTAGCTCCCTAGACTCCTCTACAATTTTAAGAACAATTTCAAACCTACTATCCAGGGAGTCCCACATTTGGTCTACCTTTGCCAATACTTCTGTTGTTAACTTTTGGAGAGGTAAATTTTTTCTATTCACCATCTCTTTGAGTGGTGACTCTTCTTCCTCCTCACAAAATCTCACTCCCCTTTTTTGGAGGGAAGGATCTCGGTTGTATTCTTCTGCACTTTCTCTCTTTCGTAGCTCACCTTCTTCTTTGGCTACTTGCTCTAGCAATCTTTGAATTTGATGAGACCTAAGCTTCGATAACCTTCCTTGGGCATACATCCCAAGGGTTCTTCTTGTTTCATGCCTAAGTCCATCCATGAGATGGCATAGTTGATCCCGCTACGAATAACCATGGCTAGGGCAACGATGTAACAATGCGTAATAGCGGCCCATGGTAGCATCCAAGGATTCATGATTTCCTTGCTTTCATCCTTGGATTTGCTTCCGCAGGTTAGACACTTGGAAGTACGTTTGGTACTTATCATTGAACAGTTCTAACATTGTACTCCACCTCTGAATGGATTTCGATTCTAAGGACTGGTACCAGCTTTCAACGTCTTTCACTAGTGTCCTTGGGAACAACTTCAGTTTTTGCCATTCGTTTTCTATGTTTTGCAAGGCACATGCATCGTGGAATGCTTATAAATGATTTTGAGGATCAACGTTGTATCCCCCTTCAAATCGTGGGATGTTGTTTATGTTTAACCTCTTGATCCTACTATCCTTTTGGTGCCTTGTTGGAACTCTTACAGCCTCCATTATATCTAGCATGCTTCTAGTTACGAGTAGGGGTTCTTCGTGATCATCTCGTTCATAGCGTCTATGGTGTCTATGTGGTTCCCTACTCTCTCTTCTTCTATGCCTTGATTCCTTAGTGTGCCCTCGTCCTCATTCTCGATTGTCTCATTGATGTTTTTCACTTTGTTTTCCTTTATCCTCACGATTGGTTTCCTTATGACTGCGTCCGGACACTAAAGGAGAGGGTGAAGGTGATGATGAAGGTGAAGAAGAAGGAGAACCATCACCATGATGGTGTTTTCTACCTTCTCTTCTGTGGTCTCAGCTTCGATCGTGATCATGATTAGAATGTTTTTCCTTATCATGTGTTTGTGCTCCTTTGTTGAACACTTCGTGTTCATGGGTATTAGAACCAGGGTTGTGAATAGTGGAGTGGAGGTTCTGATACACTACCTCTTGACCATTGTTAGGAGGAGGAACATCGTTTTGTGGGGAACCTGTTGAAGTAGGTTCACCATCCTCAATTTCACTCAAAATGTGCGGAGCGTCATGGGGTCATTTACCCTTCAAGGATGTATGGTATCTCTCCTGTCGCAAGTCCCTTTGACGTTGCGCTTCTGCGGGATGATAGTCCCTTGTGTCATGATTGCATGCAACGTATTCTGCGTATAAAAGCAGCATGCCTATTCGTGTGAGAGCACGAAGGAGCATGTTGGGGACTGATTAGTCTGGAGGAAACACTATGTTACCCTCCAAGTCTCTCCAACGCAGTTGTTCATCTTGGTGGAGAATAAAGGTGAAGTCGAGTACATACTCATCGGGATGAGTGTATACCACACGAAACTGTTGAGGAACTGGCGGATTCTGGTTATGTGTATTATGCCGCCGACTGCCTCTTCTGTTAGTCCTAGGCGATGAATGGCTCTTATGCGAAGAAGAAGACATCTTGTTTTGTTCAGTATGCAATGTATCGTTGTCTTGTCTTCCTTTGATTAACCTTAAGGGTTTGTTCTAACGTTCCAACAATATGAATGATTTCCTATCTTCTACGTAGCACACAAACAACTAAGTCCCTGTCAACGGTGCCAATGATGAGTGGTGAGGTACCCCTACACTCAACCATACGAATACGAGCATTTCACGCATGATCTGGTCGAACTCCAAGGACTAAGTGCTTACGCGCCTTAATGGAACACTTAGGGTTAATCAATTGTTGTCTTCCCAAACTTACTTGTATTGTCACGGTTGTATGGTTAAGTAAGCTTGAGGTATATGATTTTTATAGCTTTTTGTCTTTTTATGTCTTCTGCTAATAAAGGAAAGGGAGAGAGAACTAAGTGACTAACTTACATTAACTATTCATTAACTAGTTTCTAAATGTTCCTAACACCAGTATCCGTTCCCATTTGCCGTACACATCCTGAACTAGTGCAACACTGCTCGGATTACCAAATGCTAATCGTTACTAGGTTACCAAGCGCTACATGCATGTTCGAAGCAGTCGTACTAAGTGTATTTAACTAAGGGGGTTGAAGGTTGAGAAAGATATTAATTAACTAGGAAAGCATTAAACAATCATTAATTACTAATTAGCTTAATCTGTATGTTGCAAGGTTTATCATAAAGTTCATCTTTATTACTGTACAGAAAATTGTGCTCAGGTACAAATTGCTCGAATAAAGATATGTTCACTCTATGACTCCTATTGCGGGCACACAGAAATAATTCTAACTCTGGAATAACAAAACTGCAAGAATCTAGCTAAGGATCTAAGTCTAACTCCCCCGGAAAAAAGGGCATCGCCTCTTATTTATAGAAGATGAGGCATGATGCAATATCGCGTGGCGGATGAGATATCGCGTACCCGATATCGCGGCTCATCAGTTACCAAGAAAAAACATAGATGGCTAGAAGATGTTTGATTTGGGATACAATGAACTACGATGGCGTTGGGGAAGATTGCAGATCTTTTCAGTAAGACTAATCGTTTCACCTTACAGAGCATGAGTTCCAAGTACTATTATTTTTTCAAGAAAGTCATGCAACCAGCCGAAGGTAACTCCATCAATTTTGTTAATCTAAGTTTGTGAAGATTAAATATGTGAGTGATTGAATGTTGAAGCTAGGAGATGTGTTTTGTGTGTAGGGTATGCATGGGTGACATGCAACTAGGATGAAGATTGCGCACAAGTGTTTCTGGACGTTGAAATCCAAGCCCAAGATGGTACCAACTTTGAAGGCAAGCTCAATCAAGCCAGAAACAGGTTGGTGAAATGAAGGGATAAACATCAGGCATTTGAAGAAAGCTACAGTTTCCACTGGCTAAGAAAGATTGGTGTTTGAAGGAAACACAACTTATTTATGGTCCAAGTATGTATGATCATATATTTTTACATAAGAAAGATTACCTTCTAGCTTAACTCTTTGCCAATTTTGAAGTTTAGCATGATAATCAACATTGTTGCTTATGTTTCATGCAAATAAAAGGTTGGAAGCTACTGTGTAGAGGCTTACAAGTCTCTGCTTGGTAATAATGGGGATAAAAAACTAATGGGTATTTTAACTAAAACTTAGTGTATGTGTGTTTTTTACCCATGTATGCAAAGATAGATTTGATTTCATTTTTAATGTATTTTTATTAAATAAATTAGGATTTCCTTTCTATACATGTGACATTTAAGGAATTGGAATCTATGCCTAAATAAATATCATCTTAAGAAAATATTGAAATTTGATTAGTAAAACAAAGATTAGATGGTAAACTCAAGAATTAAAAGTTTTACAAATTAAATACAAAGAACAAGAATTAAACTCAATAATTGAAAGTTTTACAAATTAAAGACTAAACAAAAATTAGAAACTTTGGAAGATGAATATAAAAATAATCTATGAAAAAATAAAAATCTGAACATTCAGTATAGGAAAAATAGAAAGTCTAAAGAGTCAAGATTCTGAGCACTCACCATGTTATACTTTTGTAGGTTGATCAATCTGCTATGAGCTTAACTTTTTTCCTTATGATTATGCAAAATTATTCTTATGGTCTAGGGAGAAGGATTAGCTCAAAAAATCATCGGCTGTGATGAGTGAGGAGTTTCCATTGAAATATGGAACATAAGATAAAAACATTTTATGTGTGGATTTGGAGGATTTTATGTGTGCCACCATTGATTTTCAATCCACTTGCAAATTGGATAGGAGTTTTCAAGCGAACATGTCTATTTCTTTGAATAAATGATACAATTTACATTAATGAAAAGTAGTGTTTGTGGGGCCTATCCATATGTACAATAAAACTTAGTTGTCCACTTGCAAATTGGATAGCTATTTTCAATTGAACATGTCTATTTCTTTCAATAAATGATACCATTTACATTAAAGAAAAGCCATGGTTGTGGGGCCTATCCATGAACATGTCTATATCTTTGAATAAATGATGCCATTTACAGCAATGAAAAGCCATGGTTGTGGGGCCTATCCATATGTCCAATCAAACTTGGTCATTGAGACTTTGTACAATACCAAAAAATCTATTCCAAAGATGCCAAAAAAATAACACTATGCAAAGACAACCATGACGTTTTTCTTCTATATCCATTACAAATTCGTAACATGTCTTGTGTTTGTGAGCTTACCCATATTTTTATAATCAAAGTTTTTCTACAAGACTGAAGTTTTACTGAACACGCATTACTGAACACGCATAAAATTAATATTCTAAGTTGGCAAAATAAAACTAGTGAGTGTGAAAGGACACGCTCAGCCCTGTAATAAGCTTCGTTTTCGTCTGAGAATTAATCTGCATAGGCCCGACCTTCACTTCTTTTCATTGCGGGTGGCTTTACACACGAGCAAGTTAAGACTAGGTGGTGGACCACAGCAACTTCAATACTGCTGCAAAACTGTCACAGCATTCCTGCTCAACCACGGTAAGATTTCATCTTATTTCCTCAACCCAAGTTAAGGAGCCTTTTAGTTTACTGCATTTGTGAGTAGAATTGTTAGAGAGAGAGAGAACCATGTGGATCCATCATTTGAGCTTGGAGAAGCATCTGCCACAGTGGCTGGGAACCCAGCAACTGCAATGGTTGCCATGGGCTTATGCTCTCTTTCAGATAGTCCGCACTAACCAGTTCTTCCTGCTATTCATCTCTTGCCTCCCATTCCGAGTCCGCAAAAGAGGCAAAAATGTTGTAATGCTAATGTCCTTTAATACCATAGCTGATGAAGGGCTGTTGTGGGATTACCATGACGGAGAAGAAAAAGATGCAGAGAGCGAACTTTGCCAAGACCCACAAAACTACTTCTCCAAGAATCCACCAACAACATTCACAATTGTGGATCGAGATCCAGCTTGGCCGCCTGACTGGTATGCCTTGGAATTCCAGAAGTACTTTTATTTTATCAATACGAGGGCCCTACATGCTATGCGCAAATGGATCAGTGCGTGCAGAGGCAATGAAGAGAATGTGATCTTCTTGGAAAGGCTGCATTCTGGACATGATGTAGGAAATGTGTTATCAAGGAAAGATGCATACCACAAGATGTTCTCTGGTAAATACTGTCTGTCTGTGAACGATGAGATTGATGGTGCCCTCATTGATTTTGTAGAGATCAACAGTAAGCTGTGGGGAGTACTGAGCACAGTGCCTGCGTTATTGCAGGCTGCTGGTGCAAATAGAACATCCATGCTGCTCAGTTTGGTGATCATAGCGTTGGATTTAGTCAGATCTCGGCTCCACCAAATCTATTCTGCCATTTCAGTACGTTTAATCCGCTCCCTGAAATTGGGTTATCATAGATCTGAAGGCGCACCAAAGCTGCGCTTCCAGGTTACGGCGTTTGTGTACTATGCTGCATCGATCTTGGACTCTGTGAAGTTTGGTTGGGGAGATCAAGTGAAGGACGACTTCTACACGGTTGAGGCTGGGGAACAACTGAACATGCAGCCTTTCAGCAGAGTTAAGAGATTGGATTCTCTGAGAATCACTGGAGGAGGGCATTATGATCCGTTGGAGGAAAAGTCTTTCATCAGAATCTGGGACGGCAGGGGCCTTGCCATGCCCATGTACATGAAGGCCGGAGATATGTATGCCATTGTCCATGTGAATGAACCTGTTTTCGTGGAGTAGCAATGCACTCATTATGTTTAAGATCCTTTCTGTTCTGGATGGATCACTTGGACTTTGTACCTTTCTAATATTTCTGGTAAAAAAAAACAATTGTTGATGTCTAAATTTTGGATGCCCGATACTAAGAAAATTTGTTTTAAGGAGATGCCCGATACTAAGAAAATTTGTTTTAAGGAGACTATTGCTTAGGGCACTGGTGGGAAAGGGGGAAGGACACTTGCTGCTGGATCTCTGACGCGCAGCCGTAGCCACCGCCGTGGAGAGCCACGCGTTGCTGCTGTTGGGAGAAGAAGAGGAGGCCCAGCGATGATGTTCCTTTGCTGCTTTTTATAGCAACTCCCCGCACCGACGCCATGAGTTGCGCACGTCCACTGTCACCACGACTCCACTTCTGCCACTACCAACGTAACCGCTGCCACTACGACGCACGTCAGCCACAGTAAGGGCCACCGCCAACGCCATACGTCCGCCTTTCACCACCTCTGCTCGTTTCTGCAAAAGAGAAAAGTTGCTGTAATAGCATTGTTGTGTTTTAGTCCTTGTTGGATATGCTGCTGTTGTTGTCTTCATTGCAATGGTTCTCTTGTGCAATCTCTCCATTTTCGCCTGTGATCTGCCGGTCCAGATTTTCGCGGATGACGACTTAGTGAGTACAATGTTGTTTTCGTTTGTATCAAATATCTTTTTGTTTTTGTGCAACGTTTTTGTTGAGGTTTCGAATTGCTAATAGGAATTTGGGTTTCGGATGTTATATGTGCTTTTATTGATGCAGGTGGTGCTTGATAACGGCATTGTGAAGATTGCACTGAGCAATCCAGAAGGCAGCGTTGCTGATATCAGGTATTCAGAAGAAGTGAAAAATAACTTGCTCATGCCATGCCTAGCGTTTCTCCTAGGCGCAGAGGATAAGATTTATATCATGTTTCCTTTTGTTTTTGTGTTCTTGAATATATTGGGTTTCAGAACCTCAAATCTGACTGAATAAGAATGCTTCTTCTTCTCCTTTGATGCAGATACTGGGATCTGGATTGGAAGAAGCCTGCATTTCCATTGATGTCTGATGCGTAAGTCATCTGTCCTTATTTTATGTAGTCACAATGATAGGATCATGTGTTATGAATGTATACTTGAATTATGGTTCATTTTCTTCCTTTCTAAATTGTTACAGGATTAATGGTGAAGAAATGAGAGTTGTGACTGTTAACGGAGTGGCAAGAATACTATCTTTAAAAAGGGTTTCATCTTCAACTCTAACCTTATATATCTTTAATATTTTTGGATTTGTAGACTTCCCTATGGTTTTTCCGGCTGATATATTTTGGTTCTTGCATTTTCATGTTGTTTATAATTAGCCATTGGTCTTTTTGAAACTAAAATTTTATTATGTATAATTTTTTTAAAATTTTATTATGTTTATAATTTTTTTAAATCTATTGGACAACATATATACTAATATATACTAATGTATATACTATTGTTAATCATGGTTCCATGCCTAGCATGGGCGATGCTGGCATGAACAGAAACTTCTGCAAGAAAAATGAAAGGATTCCATATGTTAATCAAAACTGCTTCCATTCTAAAGTTCTAAATTGGTCATTTTCTTTCATTTGTTAGGATAACAGGAGATTTTATTTCCACAGTGATCCTGAAAAAGATGTTTCCGGATAATATGCTAAACAAATATAAAATAGAGTATAGTTTATAAAAAAAAAAAACAGGGGTTAACCATTACTGGGTACTGTAAAAATATCTTAAATAATAGAATTAGACAGAACACGATGCTCATCCTCAACTTATAATAAATTATAAGCTTTAACCACTGTTTGGTCACTTCATAATTTAAAAATTTCACCTATAAAACTGCACTGTGTATTTAAGACTAATAATATATTATTTATGTCAACAAGCTGAAAATTTATTTGTTAATTGAATCAGGTTCCTTAGGCTTGTATCATAATCAAGCTTTAATCCTTTATCTAAGAACAATCTATTCTTTTTCAAATCCTATTTTACCAATATAATTTCCTTTTCATTCATTGACCTTACTCAAATGGATCAAGACACACAAAAAAGCTTTTGATTAAGGATGCCTCGGTGTTAATTATAACATTTTAATGCATAGCGCTTGGATTGGATCCTTTAATAGTGTAATTTTGGTTCTCTATATTTTTTTGCTTTTAATTATATTTGTATTTTTGACTATCATCATTTGAAGTGATGGTAAGGTGTTTATTTCTGAAGTCAAAGACCTAGGTTCTAGGCACAATCGCTCAAAGAGGTGAGCCTTTCGCTCATCCACCAACCCTCCTAGGACTTCGCTTGACATGATGAGCATTGTAGCTCTTGGTGATGATCCTTTTCTACCTTATTGACTATTAGATAAGGTTTTGCTAGTGTTACACATAAATTAGTGGCCTTAAACTATTTCATTAGCTATACCATTTTATAATATATAGGTTACTTGGATTACAAGTTCTTAAGGATGAAGCATATATTTTTCTTGGATATAGACAATTGGTATGATTAATTTTTGTTGTATCTAGTAATGCCTAACCACTTTGTTAAATCTATATCTACTTTTTATAAAATGAATATCCTATGTCTCCAGAAAATTTTCTTTTAATCCAGACTAATAACAATCACTTTTGAAAATATTAATGTCAAGATTTTTAAAGTAAAGGATCAGTTGCATAGCATATGGGTTACCATCACAGCTATAAAATTTTAAGATAAATGATCAGCTACATGGTATATTGGTTATGATCAGCTACATAGCATATGGATTGTTCATCCTTACCGAAGGGTATAACAGTCCAACCTACACCATTTATCTGAGTTCGGAATGTTAACGAAGTAAAGGAAGACGTTAACGTTAAAATCAAATAATCGGCTACATAGCTTATGCACTGTTAATCCATTTGTACCACTAAGAGAGCGGCAGCATCTCTGACTATGCGTCCTGAGGAAGCCCACCTGGACAGTAATAATTGTATCAATTTTAATTTAGGTTAATTCATGTACTGTTAACGTTATGTCCTGTCAAATTCTATCAATTCGGTCCTCGAACCAAAAGATAGGATTCTATGTTATCTGATTTCCTTTGTAACAAGGATATCCGATCCTGTAAGGATGTTTCATAGCCATGTGGATTCATGATATGAGCCTCCAAAAGTCTGTCCACTGGCTGGGAACTCTTTCTCATCTCCTCCCACCCGTCCATTCCGAATCCAAGAAAAGGCAAAAAATTTGTAATGTTAATTTTATGCGATAGCTATTATGGGATTTGCATAACTATGAAGAAAAAGAACAGGGCAAATACCAATACCCACAAACCTACTTCACGAATCCATCCACAACATGCCCTAAACTTCCATAATTATTCTTACTTCATCAATAGCAAGGCCCTGCATGCCATGCGCCCATGGATCGGAGAATGCGGAGGCGATGAATATAATGTGATATTCTTTGGCATGGCTGCATCCCTTACAAGGTACGGGGAAGGTACGGGGAAGATTTTATTATCAGGGACGATGCATAACACAGGATGTTCTCTGGTAAATATTGTGCCTCAAGAATGATGACATTGATTGTGCAGTTATTGATTTTGTGGAAATCAACAGCAAGTTGTGGTGAGTCCCGAGCACATTGCCTGCGTTATTGCACGCTGCCGGTAATGCAAATAGAACCTCCATGACTTCAGTCATCGTGATCCTAGTGTTGGTGATAAACAAATGCTTATGGGGACTCGGATGAAAGTTAATGCCCAAAATTTAATAATTATGATTTATGATACAAAATCAAATGTATAATTTTGCTATATTATAGAAGATAGATATATGGACATAATTTTTCTTTACAAATATTTTGTTCTAGAATGCTTTTGTAATTACAAATGGGATCAGTATATTAGTCAAAAAGTTGCACATAGTATAAAAATCTTATTTGCTTTAAAATATAAATATGAGAAGTCTTTTTGCGCAATGAATATACTCAAAGAGTTGTAAGTAGTATGAAAATCTTATTTGCTTTAAAATGTAGATATGAGAAGCCTTTTTTGTGTAATGAATTTAAAGTGAAGAGAGCCATAATATGCTATTATGCTTCTGAAAACAAAGATGATACTACTATTGGGTAAGTCAAATGATAAGTTAATTGAAATGCTTGGATGGATTATCCATATCAAATGAGTTGATAGGTAATAGGTGATAAAAAAACTTCAGTAGTTGACTTATTTTGAGATAAAAAACTTCATAATTAAGTGTACCTATTTATTAGTTTGTAGCCTACACTCATAATCTTTTTGTATCTTTATTGGATAAATATTCCAACAAAATAGTGATGGAAACCCATGATAAAAAATGGCTCAAGAAAGTTCTATGGCTTAATAACTGAAATATTCAAGGGTACATTCTCTATTTTAATCTTAACTAAGTTTGCAATTTGATATAACAATTAGTATACCAAAAATTTTAGGAAAATGTAGAAAGCAAAAAATATTTCTATTTGAATAGCCTTTGGGGAGGCCTTAATTTAAAGGCAAACTATTTTTTGCTGTTCTTTATCAATTACTATGCACAATTAGTAGAGCACGAATGGGATCTCATCTCATCATCTTAAAATTGAAATAGGTAAATGACACAAAAAAGGTTTAAATTCTAATTTTAGAAAATCTCAATTAGTCTATGTCAATCTTGTTGATTCTAGCATAGGTAAAAGTCTATAAGATTCAACCAGCACTTGATACATTTTAGTTTAGTAAAGTTACCATTCAAATGAGACATTTTGCTATACAATATTCTAATTTCAGAAAGTCACAATTAGTGTCGAACCTTGTTGATTCAAATGAGACATTTTGCTATTTGAAAAATAATTGAGACATTTTGCTATACAATATTCTAATTTCAGAAAGTCACAATTAGTGTCGAACCTTGTTGATTCTACATCATTAGTAGAGTCTATAAGATTCGACAAAAATCCATACATTTCAATAAAGTTGCAGTTCAAATATTAAATTTGGTGTATAAATTTTAAATATGTTACCTAGGGAGGATGCATACCACAAGATAATACTCCATGATGAGATTGATGGTGCCGTTATTGATTTTGCGGACATATACAGCAAGCTGTGGGGAGTACTGAGCACACTGCCTGCGTTATTGCAAGCTGCTGTTGCAAGTAGAACATGCATGTTGCTGACTTTGGTGATTATAGTGTTGGATTTATTCAGATTCGGCTCTACTGCATCTATTCTGACATTTCACTTCACTGTGTTTAATCTGCTTTATTAAAATGGGGTTTCATGATTACCAATCCAGCGATGTAGCAAGGGCGTCGTCGTGGATTTTAGTGTTGATGTCTTCTGCTACTATGTTCTTAGGCTCCAATAATGAAGCCGCTTTGGGGAGATCATGTAATGGACGAATTCTACACCGTTGGTACAGGGCCAGAACTCCAGAAGTGAACATACAGCCTTTCAGCAGGGTGAAGAGATTGGCCTTTGTAAACATCGCTGCAGGAGTGTAACGGCAGTGCTTTGGTGAAGCATGGTTGGGCATCACTCTTGAATTCAAAATCAGCCAAACATTTTAGAGCAGATTCAAGATAAACCACGTTTCAATAGTTGCGACACGTACACACACATCACCCCTTTGTCTGCGGGTTGAGAGCGAATGAGCAAATCATATATGCTACATGATCAACTTGACACACATATGACCACAACACTCACATGCAATAACAAGAAACACCATTTTCCTAGAAGAGTTAAATAGATTCCTACTCTATTGTATCTAGTCCTAAGCCTTGTTCTTGAAGAGAGGGTAGTGGCCCCCCCGATATCAAGCCTACATATCCTTGTGACAAATTTCACAAAGGAATCAAGGCTAATGTAGTTGTTTAGTGATGGTTTGGGTGGCATAGAATTTATGATGATCTTCACACTCCTTTAGGCCTCATTCCAAAGGAAAATAACCTTTGATAGACCAACAAGGCATGTTTTCCTAACAGGAAGGCTTTATGATCTTACAAAGAAATAGTCATTCATCGTAATCTGGGACGTCTAGGGCTTGTCCTACCTAGGTACATAAACCTAGGTTATGGAGGTAGTTACACATGTGGATCAAGCTATGTTTGTGGAGTAGCAATGTATATGCATGAACTTTCAATTTTTTTTGTTTTGATAATTCAGTGCTTGGTTCAATTTTGTTGAAGTTGAAGTTGAAATTGGAATTGAAATTGAAATTCATAACAAGTTCACCATAGTTGCAATTTCGATGATTTGGTGATTCAACGATTTCGATGATTTGGTGGATCAAAAATCTAATTTGGGCTTTCAACATTTCAATGATTTGGGATTCGATGTTTTGTATGCCAAGGCCAAGAAAGTAGTCTATTCTATTTCAAGTAGTTGGTGAAGTACAAGAAGTATGGTTTCAATGGTAGGATTTATGATTTCTCGAGAGGAATGGAATAACATGGTTGCAACTTTGAACTCTATGGCATCTAGGATTATGCAATTGGAATCTATGGTTGAAGTCATGGTCAAAAGGGTACAAACCATTCTAACCATTGTAGAGCTAAAAGATTTATTGTCAAATGTTGAAGCAACTTAAGTTTAAACAAATATGGATACTTTGTAGTCCAAGTTGAATTCTCTTGAGTCAAACATAACAATCGCTCACTCAAGAATAAAAGCAATTACTGAGAAAATGCATGAAGATGAAGAAAAGTGTGACGAATTTTAGAATCTTCAAATGGTAGGAATTTCTAAAGAACAAGATGAGGATCTTTTATAGGTCATGCCAAATTTCTTTACAAAACAAATGTACATTTCTTCTACCCTAATAATTAGTGTAAATAGACTTGGTCCTAAGTGGGATAAACCTCAATAGATTATTGTTAAGTTTGCTTATTGGCATGGAAGAGATAAGGTTTGGAATAATAAAAGTATTTTGAAAGGATAGAACATTTGGATTAATGAGGACCTAACCAAAAAAGAGTATGGAAATAAGTAGGAAGAATGGCAGAAAGTTAAATAAGCTTGTGCTGAAAGTAAAATTACTTAAACTATAAATATGTTGTAGTCATTAAAGAGAGAACAAATCCCCCAAAATAGAGATTTTCTTCTATTACATGTGGTTTCCTTAATGTTGAATATTCATTGGCTAATAAAGTTGCTACTTTAAATATAAGTCATTTCTTTAGTGATTTTGATTTATTTATTTATGTTGAAACTTGGGAAGAAGAAAATTCTTTGATTGTATCTATTTTAGGCTTTCATATCATTTTTGTTAGAAATAAGCATTCCAAGGTGAGGGGCAAACCTTTTGATGGTATTTCTTATTTAATTAAAAAGTTTAGAGATCATTTCATTAAGGTGCACAAAGACGATGATAATAACCAATATTTGTGGGTTTAAGTTCAAGGCACTTCAGAGGTTTCATATATTACTTTTTGTTATTTTGTTTCGAGGGATTCTTCTATTTGCAAGTCTACTAATTTTTCATGAGAGCATTGTTTTTAGCACCTAGGTCAAAATGTTGCAAAATTCTCTAGGCTTGGTTAAGTTTTTCTTTGTGTGGATTTTAATGCTCATATTCGACAAAGTTAAATTTAAATGCTTATTTGGAATTCTCAATTAAACTTTAGTGAAGAGCTTTATTTAGTTCACAAAAAATCACATGCTAATCATAGTAAAAATTAGAGGGGGTATTCATTTCTTAGAATGGGATCATTCCTTATATTTTTTAATCCTTAATGGCAATAGCAAATTTCCTTCCTCTTCTTATTTCACCTTTACTAGGCACTTAGGTAACTCTTGTGTTGATCTTATCTTATCTACTCATGATAATATAGATGTAGTAAAAAAATTTCAAGTGGAAGAAAACCTCCCAAAATCTCCTCATCATTACCTAAAATTCACTATTTTTTGTTCAATTTGTCATCTTCATTACAAGAAATGCATCATTGTACCAAGATATTTGCACAAATCTTATAGAGGTTACCCTCTATCTTCATTTAGTGCTTAACTTAGTGAAGGAAGTATTACTTTTTCTTCCTATCACATTTAGTAGGAACCTCCTATGTGAGTAAATATGAGAGAAATTTCATGTACCATGTATTGGCTACCTCTATTGTGGCCATTTTCGTCTTTGCAAAAAGGATCTCATTAGAAAATTGATCATAAAAAGGGTCTTCATTAGCCTTGTTATTCTATCTTAATTGAGATAAATGATTTGTAAGAACATTGTTAGTTCCCTTTTTGTCAATCATTATAAGATCAAATTTCTACAAAATTACTAGTCACTGTATGATATGGGGGTTGAATATTGGCTTATTCATTAAGAAACATATTGCATTATGATTTTTGTGTATAAAAACTAGGTATTTAAGAACATAGTGCCTAAATTTCTTGAAGGCATATACCACTGCCATCAGTTCCTTTTCTATTATGGTGTAATTTAGTTGTGCATATGTAATACTCCTGCTTGTACAATGGACATAGTATGGATGTTTTTGATTGTCTAACTATGTAGGCACAACCTCCAAGATAAAGTTGAATGTTTCAATCATGATGTGGAATGGTTTGGACCAATCGAGAGCTTATAAAATTGGATTTTCTAAAAGCTTCTACTTCAGAAGTTGGAACACATGCTTACATGGAGTAGGTTCACTCTAATATTAAAATTACCTTCCAATATTAAATCCAAATATTATGAAAAGATAATTAAGTACTAGAAAATGAGAAAACTAGCTATCTTCAATTATTCAAAGAGAAGATTACAATAGGGTTTCAAAAACCATAAAACATCAAACAAGTACACACATTGAAATGATGTTATAGAGTATGAGGCTCTACAACCACATCATGATTATCCTCAATGCAAAACATCACTAATGAAGAATCTCTCCCATAACCCAAGACTGAGATCTCAACTCACAAGTAAGACTAGAATACACCAGCTAACACACAACACAACTGATCTTGGAGCTACAACACCTATGCATTCACTCAATGTGCTCTCTCACACTAATGCTCAAGAAGTCCACACATGAACTTACATGTCATCTCACCCACATCTCTCCATCTCTCTATGGTACAAGCATGAGCATACCAATACTTATTAGCAAAAATAAAACAAGATACCTAGGAAATCTTCCTCAAGCACAAGTTCAAGATTCCACATTGTTTCCATGTTTTTCCACCTTCTTCTTATTGTTTCTTGAATTGGAACAGGCAATTTTGAAAGTTTTCCTAGTCATACAGGTTGTCTATGATCTTTTTGGGATGTCTCACTTTAAAACTATCCATTTTAGGGAGACAACTCACTTCTAACTAAGACATATCCTACTGTGGCTAAGATGTCTTAGCTTTTCTAGAGACATCTTAGCTAAGACATCTCATTGATGTTTGAGACATCTCACTAGAGACATTTGTCAAAATTTGAAGATGGCTTCTATAAGCTTTCAACTTAGCCCAAATGTTTCATGTCTTCCAAGATGTCTCTCATCTCAAACAAGATGACTCCATGACCTCCAAGATGTCTCCACAGAGCTTGAAACCTATAAAAACACACACGTAGGGAAAGAACATGGGCATTGGAAGAGGTATCCCTATACCACTACTACATTCCTTGGTGATGAGTCATGGTTGATTGAAGCAATGCATTGATGTGATCCCGTCAACATGTATTTGTCGACGCGGTGCCTTGTTTTGCCTATATAAATGTGCATACCCATCATATTTATGGCATTCATTGTTAAGTAGCATAGCCAAACTCTTGCAGTTTGTTTTTTTAGAGTTAGAATATTTTCTAAGTGCCCGTAGTAGGAGTTGAGAAGTGGATGGATCTTCATTCGAGCATTGATGTAATTGGATATCTTAGTTTAAATGACAATAAAGACGAGCTTTCTTGCTAAACCTTGTAGCACTTAGACTTAGCATAATATTTCCTTAATGCCTTTATTATTTATGCAATCTATTTTAATGCATTTAATTAATTAATTAATTGTGAATAATTAATGCACATAAGTAAGACCATCTTGAGCATACATTAATGCTTGGTAATCCCAATAGTATTTACACTTGGTAACCTAGTAGCGGTGCAACATGTTTAGGATGTGTATGAAAGATGGGAACAGATACTTATGTTATAATTAGTTAAGGAATTAATTAGTTATTAGATTAATAAAATTTTTAATTACTTTATTTTCTACACTTATGTGAATTAAATGAAAAATATAAAAATGATACAAATCATTTACCTCAGTTACACTTAACCATACCCTGGAGCCTCGCAAGTGGAGTTGGAAAGACAATGATCATGTTCTTAGATTCGCTATCCTGGATAATATGTACTTAGAGAGCTAAAGTCTATAGAATTTGACTAGATTTCTCAGTGAATGTTAGTGATTCATATGGTTGGGTGTAGGGACTACTTGCTACTCATCATTGGTGCCATTGCCGGGGACTTTAGTTAGCTATGTGTGCTATCTAGGAAGTTAGTGAAATTATCTAATGATGTTGTAAGAAATCTTAAAGTAAAAATCATTGAGAAAAATAATAATAACACAAGTACACTATTTTTCTTTGATAAAGGGGCTCTTAACTAGATTCTCCCCCCTTCTCTTCGATGAAGGGGCTCTTAACTAGAATTTATAGTCAATTGTAAACAACCATGGTTCTAGGAAGAATGGTTTCCATGACCATGGAACCTCAAAGGGAGGGGATCAAGGCAGGAACAATGATAAGCATAATGATAACGACAAACATGGTGATCATGGTAGGGACTAAGGAAGAGGGAGTAGCAGGCACCATGCTAGTGCTAGTTGTCCTCTCTCTTCACCTTTGTCATCCTCATCATCTTCCTTCTCTAGCTTTGACCAAAGTTATAGAGGGAGAGACTATGATGGAGATGATTGACAAGATAGAGATGATCACAAACCTTGCCAGAGTAGTAGAGACCGAGGTTATGGGCAATCAAGGAAGGTCCACCATAGAGAAAGAATGGGCAGTAGAGGACATCATAGGCACCATGTCCATCATAAGGGCCATGACTATGATGAGCCTTTGCTTGCCACCGAAAATATGTTGAATATTGCGAAGGTTGTAAGGATTCCAATAAGGCATGTGAAGGATCGCTAGATCAAATGGTTGGACATGAACAATATTCCTAAGTTTGAAGGGGGATACAATTTTGATCCATAGAATCATCTCCAAGCCTTTCACGATGCATGTGCCTTACAAAATGTTGAGAACAACTAGTAGAAATTGAAGCTCTTCCCTAGGACACTCATCAAGGAGGCTGAAAGCTAGTACTGGTCCTTAAAAATGGAGTCATAAGACAGTGGAGTATGATGCTTGAACTCTTCAATAACAAGTATCAAGCTCAACCTCACAAGTAGTACCAGCAATGGCAACACCCACAGTCGTGGGGGATGCCACCACCAAGGTAGCAATACCCTTACCGATAGCAAGATCCATATGGGTACTATGTTTAGTAGCCCATTTCTCCACATGACTCTTGTAATCACACATCTTTCCAACACCACTACTACCCTCTTGAGTACTATAGAGCACAATCTCTAAGTGGGGAGTCCCCATTTCCATATTACTATCCTCATTTTTTTGCATCTATACCTCCACCCTCAACTCAGTTGGCACCCATTTCATCCATGTAGGACAAAATTCTAGCCTAGCCATAGTAAGGAAATGTCACAAGGGTTGTTAACTTACAGCTGGCTCCCTAGCTGAGTGGTGTAGACACTAAGCCTTGTAAAAGACCCTTCTTCCAAGCCAAAAATCCTATTAAGCCCTCATAGACACTTGCAGCTATTAACCTTGCTTCTCCTTCCTCCTCCATAACATTCTTCGAGATCCCTTCAAATGAAATATCTCTCAAAGTGCACACTGTCATGTTGACCCACATGATTATAGATTAGATAAAGGCTAGTCACCTTTTGAGGAAGAGATTTGATCTTGGGAGTCCTCTTATTTACTTGCAAATTTTTGGGAATGAGCCTTACAAGGCTCTTCTAGACTTAGGTTTTGGTGTCAATTTGATCTCTCATGAAATGTACAAGGCCGAGGACCTGCCTCCTCTCAAGAAGAGCAACATCATCTCGAGTTAGTAGATCAATCCATCACTGTTTCCTTGGGATTAGTGGAGGAAATTATGACCACTATCTGTGGGTGGTCCTATCCTATTGAGTTCATGGTAATCTGAGTAGAAAACTGTAAGGAGGACTTCCCAATCATCATGGGAAGGGCTTGGTTAAGTACAATTAATGCACCTCTGGGAATCAAAGATCTCTCCTTGGAGATTTCCAAGGAAAATGACTTTGGAAAAATAGAGGAGAAGCACATTTCATGCATCACATATGGTGACATAGGATGCCACTACATGCAAAAATTATGGATAGTTAAAAGTACCACATTCATAGCATGTAGGCAATGTGCAAATGTCACAGAAATATAGAGGTGCCTTTATGCAATAGCCACAAAATAGGAGGACACCTAGTGGCTGATAGTTGAACCTAAAAGTAGTTTAACATTATGCATGGAACACATTGAGAGCCTAATAAGTGCCTGCATTGAAGGCATGGATGAAATAGAGCAAATCCATCATCAACTCTCCGATGGGCCTAATTGATGAGTGGCGAGGTACCCCTATGCCCAACCATACAAATCACAAGTGTTCACATGAGATCCAGTCGAATTCCACATACTTTAATTACCAAGTATGCTATAGCTAAATGGTGAGTTTGTGTTGTTCATTTGTTGTCTTCCTAGTCTCACTTGTGAAATGCAAGTGTATGGTTAAGTGCGATTGAGGCATAAGATTTTTATTATTTTGTGTTTTATCAATTGATTACCTAAAACAAGAATAAAAGTGAGAGTAATTAAGTGCTAAGTAAACTATTATATAATCTAACCTAACACAAGTAACCATCCCCACTTCCCAGGCACATCCTGAACTTTGTGTAAACACTACTGGGTTGTCAAATGCTAACTATTTCTGAGCTACCAAGTGTCACATGTATGTTCAAAGGGGTTGTGCTTGTGTACTTTAATGAGTTTTTTAATCAATCAAAATTAATTGCTACATGAATAACATTAATGTAAACTACATGAAATCATGATATGTAAATGCATAAACAAAGAAAGTCTATAGTGTTGTAGGGATAAATCAAAAAGCTTGTTTTTATAGCCAACACAATGGTGTGTTCAGGTACATCAATGCTTGAATAAAGATCCAATCACACTTAGACCTCCTACTGTAGGCACTTGGAAAATATTCTAACTCTCAAATGAACAAACTACAAGAGTTTCACTACTTGACTGCACAAACTACTTTCAAATCGTGTGATTGGGGGCTATATTTATAGACCCGGGAGTAACCCTGCGATATTGCATGCCTGATATTACATCTTGGGTAGCAATATCACATACTCGATATTGTGTACCAGATATCGTGACCACTTTGATATTAGAGCTTAAGTAAAACATGATTCATCATACCCCCATGACTGAATGGAAACTCATCCTCGAGTATAGAAGAGGAACAAGTCTGTTACAAAATATATTAGGAGGTATGGAATGTTTGACTAACATGTAGAATGACATAGAGGAAACAGAAGAATATAGAAGTGCCTGAGCATACAACATTACAATTTTGTATAGAATTGGGTGTTCATGTCAATAGGAAAGAACACCCTTGGCTCCAATGGACATCCAACCCCTCTTGACAACAAGAGAATGAGGGAGAGGTAGAAGAGATCCAGTAGTCATGAACAATATCCTGTGACTGATATTGTTGCCTCCTCCTTGGTGAAGATAGTCCTGCTTCCAATCCATGCTCCCCACTGCAATCATAATAAAATTAAGGATTAGTATATAAAGTGTAACACATAGCAGTTGAATACCTTGTCTCGTTAGTGATTTTATCTAGCTAAGTTGTGATTGTGGTAGATTGGTTGCTTGATAATGTTAGTGGGAAGATTGACAAATAGGTTAAGTAAGAGAAGCGATTCATAAAATTTAGAAAAAGCTTAACACAAGGAATACTGGGAGAGGGTATAGAAATTCACAACAATAAAAAGAAGAAATTCATTAAAAATAGTTATGAAGATGTGCACAATTGGATGACATTGATGGGATAAATAAAAAGAATTTAATTGTAAAAATGTCTAAGGTTAAAGAACTTAACTTAACCAAACCAAAAGATATGTAAGTGGGTCCTTCCCAAAGTAGGCATAGGCCTTTTATGCCCTTTCATAACTTTAAACCAAGGAGTCCATGGGCACCATGGATGATTAATGGTTATCGAAGGTTAAATACAAAAACCTAGAAATAATTGACTGAGAAATCTAACACATGAAACCAGAACATCAAATCAAAACATGAAACTAGCAATGAGGTGAGGCATGAAAAGCATATATGGATGAGAGAGAGAATGGAATGGAGTTCCTAATTATGGTCACATGAAGTCTCTTGTGGATTTTGTGATTAAATGACTCAGTAGGATCCATCCTCAGTCTAGACCAAAACTAACCACTTTCAGGGACTTCGCATGAACATTCTAAGACTAGTCCATCCTCTGAGACACAAGAATGCTCCCACAAAACAACCACCATTCTAAATTGAAGAGGAAGAAATAGGAAGTGGGAAAGGGCCTTAGTTAGAGGAGACAAGACGAGTCCCATAACCAGTGCTTATAGACCTTTTATTTGGTCTAAGGGGTGTGCTTTGAATTCCCATATTATTTTTTTGAATAGGAACCATACCATGTAAAGACCATGTTTTTTTGCATTTATTTTATTTAAGGGATGTGCTTTGAATCCTCATATTTGTTTTTTTTGATGAGGACCACACCATGCAAGGACTTATTCGACTTCCTATTATGGAATGACACAGAATAGTGAGAAGTTCATGAGAACACCCTGACACACAAGAAACAAAAAAGCACAAAGAATACCGCATTCCATTGAAGCCACAACCTATCCAAACCTTTGATTCCTTCCCAATTTTGAAAACTACACAAGTCACCAATTTATTAAGGTTGCATTAATGAAGAAGGAACTGCACGCTTCCAAAACAAGAAAAATCACAGAGTGCATGAATGGGTGGATGATGTGGACTCATTGCCTATTACATAAAAAGAAAGCATGTCCTAGTCATCAATAATGACATTTAAAGTCAGAAACCAAACATCAACAATCAAATTACAAATGAAACATACCATCATCGAGTAGCACATTACCATTGTACCTGATACCTTATTAGCAAAAAGAGTAGAGAATCACACCAAACACAAGAAAATATAAAAGAAAGTAAAAGAGTATTCAAGAAATATTAAATATACTAATGATGGTGTAAAGAAGAAAACTTAGAAAAGATCAATAACCTGAAAAATAAAAAGATGTAAAATAAAGAATATGAAAAGAAAAAAATGTAAAACCAAAAAATGTGTAAAACAAAAAAGTCAAAATATTAAGGAGCCATGTAAAGTGTTAGTATGAATAGCCATCTCCCCCATGACTAAGTTGGAAGGGGGAGATCTGAAAGATTGAATGTGGTTATCCATCTGGCGAGGTGTTTGTTGAGTTGGTTGGCTTGGGGTCATGGAAAGGTTTCACATGTTGGATGTTGACTAATTATTTCTTGTCTAGGCTATTAGGTTTATAGATACTCATGGCCCCAGATGGAAAAGTCTCATTATATGTAAGGTCCTTCCCACAACATTTGAAATTTGATTTGTTGAGGTACGTGTGTAGGATTCCAGTAGAGAACCTTGTCTCTTAGTTGAAACTTGACTTTCCTTATTTTGAGGTCATGACATTTCTTGTTGAATGCCTTATGCATTTCATTATATGACAAGGCCATTAATCAATTTTTATCTAGAAAGTTGAGGTTAATTAATCTTTCCTTTTGTGCTAGACTTAAATCCATGTCAAGGTCACAGACTATAGAGAGTGTACAAAGCTTAGATTGGATGGGCAGTGTTGGTAGTTTTTCATACATGAGCTCATAGGGAGAATAACCTATGGGAAGCTTCCATGTGGAGTGATAAGCCCAAAGGGGATCATTTAACTTGGTGCTCTAACCCCTTCGGTATTTTCTAATAGTGCATGTTAGAATTTTTTAAATCTCTCGATTAGTGACCTCAACTTGACCATTGGTTTGAGGGTGATAAGGTGTTGTGAGTTTATGCTCAACCCCCAGGCACTACATAAGTTTTTAGAAAGTGGAACCTGTGAAATGAGTTCCATTGTTAGAAATTAATGCATGAGGCAAACCAAAATTTTTTATGACATTCTGTTATACAAACCGAGCAGCAGTAGTGGATGTACAGTCGACAATGGCTGCTGCTTCTGCCCACTTAGTGTAATAGTCAACCACGACTATTATATACACCTTTCCATTTGATAGAGTTGTGATGGGATCCATAAAGTTAATGCCCCAAATATCAAATGGATCAAGAGGCTAAATCCATTGCTGTGGCCCCTCGATTCAAGATGTCATTCCACCATTCCTCTGACAACGATCACAAGCATGGATGAATTAGTATGCATCCTTGAAGATTGTTGGCTAGTAATATCCTGCCATGAGGATTTTTATGGCCATACATCTCCTAGCATAATGGCCCCCATAAGGGCCTTCATGAGCATCCTGGAGAATACATAGTTGATCCATGTTAGGGACACACCAGCGTACCAGGCCATTGGGACATACTTTGTAAATGCTTTAGTTGATTTCCATGAAATTCTTGACTTGGTGAAGAAACTATTGTTTCTTTCTGGTGTCTAGCCCTTGTGGCAGTTCTTTCTTGAGCAGATAAGTGAGGATGGTGTCATACCATTTTGGTTCATTGGACTTTTATGCATTAATAGCCCCTACAAGGAGAGATTCGTTAGGGAATTGATCAGATAAGGGGCTCTCTTTCTCCTTGTCATCCCATCTTAGTTGTGATAAGTGGTCAGTGACCACATTTTCCACACCTTTTCGATCTACCATCGTGAGATCGAAATTTTGCAAAATCATGAGTCACCATATTAGATGGGGGCTCACCATTAGTTTATTCATTAGAAATTAGATGGCACTATGATCTGTGTGCATGAACACTTTATAAGCAAGCACATAGTGCTTGAACTTTTCTAATGCAAATACCACCATCATCAAGTCCTTTTCTATAGTGGTGTAGTTTAGCTGTGCACCTAACATACTTCAGCTTATGTAGTATGAACATTTTTGATCATTCAACTACATAAGTGCTGCCCCTAAAGCATAATTCGATGCATTAGTCATCACATGAAATGGCTTAGACTAATCAAGCACTTGTAGAATTGGGGTTTCAACAAGCTTTTTCTTCACTTTTTGAAATGTTTTTTCACACATAGGGGTCCAGAAAAATGATGCATATTTCTTTGTTAATTCAACCAATGGCTTTACAATTTTGGAAAAATTATTGATGAAGCACCGGTAGTAGCCAATATGGCCAAGGAATGACCACACTTCTTTAACTGTTTCTAGTTGATGGGTTATTCTTTGGATGACCCTTATCTTTTCAGGGTCCACCTTGATTCCTACTTTTGAGATACGATGCCCCAAGACTATGCTTTCTTGGATCATAAGATGGCTCTTTTGCCAATTGAGCTTGAGGTTTGTTTCGACACATCTCCTCAACACTTGCTCAAGATGGTCTAGGGCTTGCTCGAACATAGCTCCATAGGTAAAAAAGTCATCCATGAAGACTTCTACCCCACTACCAATGTTTTGTATGAAAATGCTAAGGACTAGTCATTGGAATGTAGCTGGGGCATTACATAGACCGAATGGCATCTGACGGTAAGCAAAAGTCCCCTAAGGACTTGTGAAAGTTGTCTTCGCTTGGTCCTATGGTGCAATCCAAATTTGGTTATAGCCACTATAATCATCCAAAAATATATAATAGCTATGCCTAGAAATGGTTTCTAGCACTTGGTCGACAAAAGGCAACGAAAAATGATCCTTGAAAGTTGCCATGTTAAGCAGCCAGAAGTCGATGCACGCCTACCATTTGCCTCCTTTCTTGGGCACAATCATGAGTGGACTAACCCACTCACTATTTGCAATAGGATAGATGAATCCTACCTTGAGGAGTTGGTCAATCTCCTCTTTGACAATGTGCTTTAATTTGGGATTCAAACATCACTATGGTTATCGTTTTGGCTTAACGACGGGGTCAGTGTATATTTGATGTTGACATATTTTTGGATCTATTCTAGTGAGCTTGGAATATGACCAAGCAAAGGCTGTTGACTATTTTTCCACAACCTTCATCAACATCTTTTACTCTACAGCAAGCTTGGCATTAATAATGATCGACCTTCCATTTTCAAGAACACATACTCCATCTCGGTCGGTAGTGTCTTTAATTCAAGGGGTACTTGTTTAAAATTATTAGGAATCTCTAAATCTTTCCAATTGATATCATCATTTACTCCCTTAAAGAGCTGGTGATGAGTTTTTTTGAGTTCATCTATACTTGCAACATATTCACACGTTAGTCCCTTAGTAGGTTCCATGCACAATGTACTGTTGCTAGGATCAATTGTTAGCCACTGGGTGCCTTCTTGTTTGGTGACTGTCGCGTATAGACATTTGTGAATTTCAACTTTTAGTGCACATTGCTTGCATGCAGATATAGATGTTCCCTTTATTGACCATAGCTTCTACACATAATGATAGCCTGAATCATTGTACATGATACATGAAACCTGCTTCTTTTCGATCTTTCCAAATTCATTTTCTTTAGATATCTCTAAGGAAAGATCTCTAATGCCCATTTTGGCATTAATAGTGCTTAGCCACACCCTTCCCATAATAATTGGGAAGTCACCCTTGCAGTTATTTACTTTGATTACTAGGAAGTTGGTAGGATATGACCACCCACAAACAATGGTCACGATATCCTTTACCAGTCCCAATGGAACAATGATGGATTGGTCTGCCAGCTCTAGTTTAATGTTGCTCTTCTTCAAGGGAGGAAGGTTCCACATAGTGTATATCTTATGCAAGATCAAATTAACACCAAAACTAGAGTCAAGAAGAGCTTTACAAGGCTCATTCCTAGCAATTTGCAAATATACCAAGGGACTCCTAGGATTAGCTAACTTCCTGGGTAGGTTATTAGCTCAAATCCAATCAAATACGGCATGGGTCAACATTACAATATGGATTTGAGAGGGATTTTGGGTTGAAGGGGACTTGGATAAAAGTGAGGTAGAGGAAGGTGGAGGAGAAAGGCTACCAACCACTGATGTGTTTGAGGGCTTTGGTGGATTGCAAGATCAAAAGAAGGATCTTTTCTTTGATTGTGTTTTTGACCTGCTTGGTTGGTTAATTGATTGTAGATTAACCACCCTTGTAGCATTTCTTTGCTGTGGTTGGGCAGGTAATTCACCTTACATGAATAGAGCAAGTGGTAGCTATGTAGGAGGTGGAGGAGTAGGTGCAAGAATAGGAGGAACATGAGGATAGTAGGTGACATTCCTCCTTGGATATGGTGGTTGGTACACTTCAGGAGGGTAATGGTGAGGTTGGTAAGCAGCAACATGACTAGAGGATTCTCATGGAGATGAAGGTTGTTGAACATAATAACCATAGGGATTTGGTTACCGGTAGAGGTACTGTTGTCTTGGAGGTGCCAACGCCCATGATTGTGGTTGTTACCACTGCTAGTACAATTGATAGGGTTGTGGTGGAGTTCCACTTGGATAGTATTGCTATGGTTGGTGGAACTATTAAGAGTTTCCTTAAGGAAATATTTTGGATGTTTTCCTTTGTGCAAGTCATGGATGTAAGGCATACATCCCAAATTCTTGCAAGTGTGACACAATTGGACAACGTCCCTTGGGGTGTTCATATTGGCAGATGTGACACCCACCATCATCATTTGAGTCACTATCTGAAAATCATAGCCATTTTACCCTTACCCTTGGATATGACATGTTCAACTTCCTTACATATTCGATGCTCACGCTTACCATTTTTCTTCTTGGACTCTTCAGCAATTTTTAAGATAGCTTGAAACTTGTTGTCCATGGTGTCCCATAATTGGTCAACCTTAGCCATGATTTTCAATTGCAATTTCTAGAGTGGTAAGGTTTTCTGATTAGCCACCTCATCTCTAGTTAACTCATCTTCACTATCATAAAATCAAACCCCCCTCTTACAGATAGAAGGATCCTTGTTATATTCCTTTACACTTTTTCGCTTTCTCAATTCTCCCTCCTCCCTGGCTACCTGCTTAATTAACTTTTGGATTCGATGGACACTTAACTTTGTCAATCTTCCTTCGGCATAGATGCCAAGGATTTTCCTTATTTCAGACCACAACCCGACTATGATATGGTGGAGTTGATCAAGTTGAGAGTGTCCATGGCTAGGACACCTATGCAATAGAGAGTAGTATTGATCAATAGTGGCATCCAAGGGGTCATGGTTTCTTTGTTTTCACCCTTGGATCTGCTTCCTCAGATTGGATAATCGGGAGTATGTTTGATATTTGTCATTGAAAAATTTTAACATCATACTCCACTATTAGATTGATTCTGGCTCCAAAGATCGGTACGAATTTTCTACTTCCTTAATGACTATCCTTGGAAATAACTTCAAATTTTGCTAGTTGTTCTCAATATTCTGCAAGGCACATACATCTTGGAAGGGTTGGAGATGATTTTGCAGATCAACATCGTAGCCTCCCTCAAACTAAGGGATGTTTTTCATGTCCAGCCTCTTTATTTTGCTATCCTTTACATGCCTTGTTGGAATCCTCACAGCCTCTGCAATTTTTAACATACTCCAAGTGGCAAGTAGAGGTTCATCAAGGCCATGGTAATGGTGCCTATGATGTTCTCTATTAACCCTTCTTTCATGACGGTGGGTCTCTCTGAATTACCCATGCCTCTGATTATGACTGTCCTGATGGTCCCTTCTATTGTTTTGGTCCTGTCAATCACCTCCATCACGGTCATGCCCTCTATGGCCATGATTTGAGCTAGATGAAGAAGAAAAGAAGACAATAAAGGGGAAGAAGAAGGAGATCTTGTATCATGCTAATGCCTGTCACCCTTCCTTTGATGATCATGACCATGATTGTGATTGTGACCTGCATTTGCCCCCTTATCATGACTTACTTCTCTAGATCCATTTTTGTCATTGGATCCAGTCTGACCAGAACTTGGATTATGAATTATGGATTGCATGTTCCAGTTGAGGGCCCCTTGAACAAAGTCATAGAGAGGAGTATCACCAAAGGAAAAGCCCCTAGAGAAGTGTTTAGCTTCATCTAATGGACCAAGCGGAGGTGGAAAAGTGTTTGGCCCCTTACCCTTCACAAGCTTATGTTGGTGCTCCAGCTAACGATCCCTTAACCTTTGTGTTTTATTGGGATGATAATCCCTTGAATCGGGATCTCGCATCTTGTACTCCCCATGAAGATGTTTGAGTCCATGTCGTGCAAGTATTAGTTAGAGCATCGCTAGAATAGATCAATTTGGTAGCAACACAATGTTACCTTCCATGTCATGCCACCACAAAATTTCATCTTGATGTAAGATGAAGGTGAAGTCTAGTACATACTCATCAGGATGAGCATATACCACCTAGTATTGTTGAGGCACCTAGTTTACCCTACGTGGAGATAGACTCCTGTGAAAAGAGGAAATTTTATGTTAATGATTTTATATGCAGTGTGCAGTTAAGATTTAATTTAATTGTAATACTAATTTTTGTTTTTGCAAGATTTTACTCATAGGGTTCAAACAACGAGGTTACTAAGTCTCACTAAGCTTAGATAGTACACGTAGAACTAAAGTCCTCGGCGACGGTGCCAATGATGAGCAACAAGGTATCCCTATGCAAAACCATATGAATCATAGGCGTTCACATGCAATTTGATCAAAATTTGTAGACTTTAATTACCAAGTATGCTAGAGCTAAATGGTGAATTCGTGTTGTCTATTCGTTGTCTTCCTAGTCTCACTTGTGAAATGTAAGTGTATGGTTAAGTGTGACTAAGGCATAAGATTTTTATTATTGTGTGTTTTATCAATTGATTACATAAAAAAAGAATAAAAGTGAGAGTAATTAAGTGTTAAGTAAACTATTGTCTAATTTAGCAAAACACAAGCAACCGTCCCCACTTCTTGGGCACATCCTGAACTTTGTGTAAACACTGCTGGGTTGTCAAACGCTAACCATTTTTGAGCTACCACATGTCAAACGTATCTTTAAAGGGGTTGTGCATGTGTACTTTAATAAGTTACTTAATTAATTAATGAATCATGGTTTGCCAGGTGCTAATATCAGACCCATGATATCGGGTACAAGATATCAGGTCTGATGAGTCCCGATATCGGACCCCCGATATTGGGTACCCGATATCGCAGCCTGGTTAATGATATCGAATATGCGATATTGTGATCCCTGTGTAAGCCTATAAATACAAAATTGGATGCATGGAAGAGTGATAGGAAAAGTTAGTATTAGAGTAGAATCTTTTTGTTAGTTTTTCCTCTCAACCCTTTCTCCAGTGCATGCTCACAGTGTGATGATTGTAATTGTACAGAACCTTTATTCGAGTGTGATGTACTTGGACATGCACATGATTAGTAATAAATATTGAGATTTATAACTAGTATTTATTACTTTTTTACTTAATATCTCTTTACCTTCCTCTTCTGTCCCTATTATTAAATGTGGAATGAGTATGACTTAATCATGAGCATTTAAGTGTGACTACTTGGTATCCCAGTAGCGTACATAGGACATGCGCTTGGTAATCCTAGTAGTAGTACATGAGGTCCAAGATGTGTATGGATGATTGAGGATGGATGCTCATCGCACTTAGGCTAGCTTAGATTCTCTTCTCCCTTTCCCTCTTAGCTTAAACAAAGTTATTTTCCATTGCCTCTAGGAGTAGCACTAGTCTAGGACCACATCATACACCTCACTTTGGACTAAACCATACATGAAAAAGCAAATACTAGTCTAGGTGGGAAGACAACAAACTATGATCAACAAGTAATGATTTAGATACCACAACTAGCCCATTTATAGAGTTCAATTGGATCGTGCATGAATGCTTGTATTCATATGGTTGAGTGTAGGGGTACCTCGCCACTCATCATTAGTGCCATTGCCGAGGACAGTGCTAGTTATTTAGATTAGTTATATCCCACAAGATTGCTGTAACAAAGTATTCATGATATATCTTTTAGAAAAGAAATTAATTTCAACTAAGTCACACACGATTCACAACAATGTCTCTCTCACAAGATTATGACAATGCAACAACTAGTAAGGCAATTCATTGGAGAACCAACAAATTATATGATGATGAAGATGAAGTTTGGAGTACTCAATCCTATGCAAGGGTCTCCTATGTACATAAACAAAGACAACATCATCCCAACTCACAAATTCATAACCTACCTAGTGATGATGAACGCCTGCTGGCCACTAAGAGCCTAATGCATATACAAGAGGCTATTCAAATATCCCGTAGGCATCATAAGGAAAGCTGTCTACCTAGGCTTGATTTAAATAACTTTCCCAAATTTTCAAGAGGATATGATTTAGATCTGCAACATCATTTACAAGGTTTCCATGATGCCTTTGTATGGAACAATATTGATAATGGGTGGCAAAAACTTAAGCTCTTTCCTTTGACACTCATTGGCCAAGCAAAAGTATGGTACATGTCCTTAAGACCAAAATTAATTCAACATTGGCTAATAATGGTAGAGCTCTTCAATGAAAAATATCAAACTTATGCAAGAGTGTTAGCCTTGAGGAGACAAATCCAAGAGTGGAAACAAGAGAAACATGAACCTTTGGACATGGCCTTAGAAAGATACTATTCGTAACAATTGCCCAGGCCATGGGTTCTTTGAGGAAAGGCTAATGTATCACATCATAGATGGGCTTCATAACAAAACAAGGGAGACCCTAGAAATGTATGCCCCAAGTCAACTATATGAGCTATGAATTCATCAATTCCAAGAGCTTATTAAGTAGGTAGCAAAAGAAGAAGGAGAAATGGTTAAATGGGAGAATGTTGAAAAATTTCAACAGGACCAAAATCTCAAATTAGCAAAGGTCCATAATAATGAAGAGGAGAAATCAACTCACCTCAAGGAGGTGGAATCATCTTTTCCAATACTACAATCACTAGATGAAATTGAGGCAAAGATCAATAAGATGACGGAATGGGTACATGAAAAATGTGAAGAATATGCCAACACTATTAGAGGTAGGGCCATGAAAAACCAAGAAGCAGGATAGAACACCCTTAGACAATCAGAAAGAAGGGTTGAAGAGAATAAGAACTTAACTACTAATCATACGTATCAATGTAACATTTTCCTGTATGATTACCCCAAAGGTCAATGATCAATCTTGTCACATTTACATGAGCATTGGGGAAGAATGTTACATCCAAAGTTTGTACAAGAATATTGTGTTCAATCATAGTGACAAAAATCTCAGTCATGGGGGAGGCCACCCTGAAACTGGTCACACCCTTCATATCATCTGAGCCCAAGTGCTTATCAGGTTCAACATCCTGTTTCCCCAATTGTGTCAACATCCTCTATCTTGTCACATTGTTATCATTCTCCTAAATACTATTAACCCATATCCTATACAACATGATCACCACATCATGTGCCTTACACTTCTCCTTAGATTTAATATTCTCATCCTTCACCTCCTTCTACATCACCACCAATTGTGCCAGAAGGTTTTGCACCATAGCATCGACCCACGAATGTTACTTGTGTTGCTATTGTCAACCGTAGTGGGAATCCTCCACAACATCAAAGGCATCCCTTCTTTAGACATGACTGGAGAAAGGGACAACATAGTTCTGAGACCACCGCATCCTCTAACTTAGCATAAGTTCAACATTTTGGGGCATCTTTCTCCTCAAATACAACACCTTGTGTTACCTTATCAAGGCCACTGATCAAAACTCCAACAACTATGGGGAACAATGAATATAGCCACATAGGGAGACATACCAATCCTTGCATACCATCTTACAGTCACAAGTGCCATAGTGGGTTAACTTCTTATCAATTAAACACATCTTACAACTTGCCCCACTATGTTAACATTAATCCAGTGTGTGAACCCCAATTTGGGCACATTCCAACCACCACATCAAAAGACACCCAATGGGTTGGATATGGCTAGGTCCCAATATTTTCAACATGCATGGATCTTAACCTTCCATTTATTAATTCTAACTATGATTAAAAATTTAGTTATGGGGGATATCCCCCATTCTAACAAATAGAATTAATAAATGTTTTTCCTTTTCTTTAATTTTACAATTTTTTGTTTTATCTTTTTATTTATTTTTTTATCTTTTTATCTTTTTATGATTAATCTCATCTATGAATAAAGAACTCATGTGACTCGTTGGTTGAGGTATTATTCTTTGCTATCAAGTCTTGAGTAACTAATTATTTGGACAATGAGCCCATCACATCCACCCACCCATTCTATTAATAAGAGGTTCTACTCTAGGTACGATGATATTCTTGTCATTATGAAAACTTAAAAGTAATTTTGTGCGCATTATACCCAGAGCAAAGAAGGATGGACCAAGAGGGAATGGCCAAGGTGTGACATCAAGGGGACTTGTGGATTCTCTTTGGTGACATCTGTAGGAGTTACCATGCAGTACTAAGATCCTTGTAGATCTAACGAAAAATGGGAGTAAGAGTAATAAATGCTCTTACTCAAGAAAACCAATGCTATTCTAGGGGGTACCACTAGAAAGACATGCACCCATGCCTGAAGGTAGGTGGCTTCTTTGGATTATGGATCAAAAATAAAAAATAAAAAAAAGAAAAGAGAAAGATAAGAGAAAGTGTGCCAAAGTGGCCAAAAAAAAGTATGCCGCAAAGAAATTCCAATTCACTCCTCCCTTGAACAAAACGCTAAGTGATCGTACACCTTGTTGTCATGGTACTCTTATGGTTGTCCATCATGGCATGAAACAATGCGATGTCATTGATTAGAAGAATGGACTTGGTCTTGATTTTGGAGTGATGGGTTAATAATACATTAATCATGCCCTACACTCAAGATTCATTGTGCCTTAGGTCAATTACCTCACATCTGGATCTCTGTAATCCCTTCTACAATTTGCCTCATCTCGCTATTCATGAATTGGTGACTCATGTCTTATGTTGCATAGAATTCCTACCTCATCACAGTAGTATTAACATGTGTGTGTTTTTTTGCATTAGTGTAGACTACATTTAACCCTTCTAGTACCTATGGACATTTTAAGGTGTGGTTACACAAGGGCATTATTGGTTGGAACCTACTTTGGGGAGGACCCACTTGTGTGACTTTTGTAATTTGTACTTGTTGCACACCAGCACATCATTCTATAACCTCCAAGTACTTCATTGCCAAATCTATTCTTTCTTTTGGCATCATTTTATCAAATGTTCCTCAAAACCATTACATGTCCTTTTATGTGTCACCTAAACAAATTAGGTCAGACATTAAAATTTTAGGGCAACTTCCTTGAAAAAAATTTCTAACTCTAAAATCACACTAAGAAAAGAATTCAACATTTATTAAAGGCAATGAGTAAGGTATGAAATAATTGAACTTCTTTCAATAACCTTAGTAATAATTGATCTTTGTGTGATTATAGATGGCCCCTAAAAGTGGACAAAAAAGAGGATCTTCTGAAGGTGCAATTGAATGCTGAAGGGGAGGCATAGACCAAGGACCTCATGTAGAACATGTAGAGAAGGAGGCACAATCATTCAGCATCCATTAGGAACCTCCTGTCACTACATAATCTAGCCAAGAAAAAGGTGGAGAGGTCAGGGCCCGAGCCTATAAAGAGGAACGATGGCTATTTATGGCATGCCATGTCAAGGCCAATCAAGTATTCCCACAGCTGCCGTGTCCATGAAAAATGTTGACTCCATCAAACATTGGAACATTAGCATGGACAACTCATAATCCTCAGATAGAAGAGGAGAAATGTCAGGCACTTCTTCAATGGTATTAATCTTAAAGACTAAAGCACAAGACAAGGGGAAGAGACCCATGGAGGAGCCACCACCACCAGGAACCACATGAGTTCCAATAAATTTTGTAATTTTGTGTCTGTGTCCCAATTTTATTGTATTCAACTCTCCACTACAGCATGAATAAATTTCTAGTTAGTCAATAATCCCATACCTATCCATTGTGTAATTAGTTGAACTTGTTCCTCACTTTCTTTGACTCGAGGACAAGTTGTTATTCAGTCATGGGGGTATGATGAATCATGGTTTGCCAGGTGCTGATATCAGAACCCTGTTATTGGACCCTTGATATCAGGTACAAGATATAAGGTCTGATGAGTCCCAATATTAGACCCCGGATATTGGATACTCGATATCGCAGCTTGTCTAACAATATTGGATATGCGATATTGTGATCCCTATGTAAGCCTATAAATACACAATTGGGTGCACAGGAGAGTGATAGGAAACGTTAGTGTTAGAGTGGAATCTTTTTGTTAGTTTTTCCTCTCAACCCTTTCTCTAGTGCATGCCCGTAGTGTGATGATTGTAATTGTATGGAACCTTTATTCGAGTGTGACATACTTGGACATGCACATGACCAATAATAAATATCAAGATTACTTCATCATTGCAGCATTCACTTAGTTTTAATTGTTATTTATTGCTTTCTTACTTAATATCTCTTTACCTTCCTCTCATATCCCTATTATTAAATGTAGAATGAGTATGACTTAATCATGAGCATTTAAGTGTGACTACTTGGTATCTTAGTAGTATACCTAGGACATGCGCTTGGTAATCCCAGTAGTAGTACACGAGGTCCAAGATGTGTATAGATGATTGAGTACAGATGCTCATCACACTTAGGCTAGCTTAGATTCTCTTCTCCCTTTCCCTCTTAGCTTAAACAAAGTTATTTTCCATTGCCTCTAGGAGTAGCACTAGTCTAGGGCCACATCATACACCTCACTTTGGACTAAACCATATGTGACAAAGCAAATACTAGTCCAAGTGGGAAGATAGCAAACTGTGATCAACGAGTAACAATCTAGATACCACAACTAGCCTGTCTGTGGAGTTTAACCAGATCGTGCATGAATGCTCGTATTCATATGGTTGAGTGTAGGGGTACCTCACCACTAATCATTAATCAAAATTAATTACTACATGAATAATATTAATGTAAACTACATGAAATCACAATATGTAAATTCATAAAGAAAGAAAGTCTCAAGTGTTGTAAGGATAAATCAAAGAGCTCGTCTTTATTGCCAACACAATGATGTGTTTAAGTACATCAATGCTTGAATAAAGATATGATCACACTTAGACCTCCTACTGTAGGAACCTGGAAAATATTCTAACTCTCAAATGAACAAATTGCAAGAGTTTTGCTACTTGATTGCAAACACTACTTTCAAATCATGTGCCCGGGGGTTGTATTTATAGACTTGGAAGTAACCTTGTGATATCACATGCTCGATATTGCATCTTGGGCCACTATATCGCGTACCTGATATCATGTACCTAATATTGAGGTTTCTTTGATATTGGAACTTCAGTAAAACATGATTCATCACTAATGAAACCTAGTGGGAAGAGTTGGAAATTCTTGAGAGCTTTAAATAGGATCCCCTAGAGTTAAAAACTCTATCAGAAGGAATGGAATATGCTTGTTTGAAAAATAGCAAGTCGATCATTATCAATGCCAACCTAGCTCTTGTGCAGAAAAAGAAGTTGTTGGAGGTGGTCAGGAAATGGCCAACAATCCTTGCTTGATCATATCATGAGCTAACTAGAATTGATCCAAGGATATGCCAGCATTGCATTTACACAGATTCCTCCATTAAACTAAAAAGGTAACCACAATGACGATTGAACCCCAAACTCAAGTAGATTGTCAAAGAGGAGATTGAACAACTCCTTAAGGTGAGGTTCATCTACCCCGTTGTGGACAGTGAATGGGTTAGCCCACTTATCATAGTGCTAAAGAAAGGTGGAAAATGGAGGGTTTGAATCAATTGTAGGTTGTTGAACATGGCAGCATTCAAGGATCATTTTTCTTTGTCATTTGTGGACTAGATGTTGGACATAATTTCTAGGCATTCCTATTACAACTTTTTGGATGGTTATAGTGGCTATAACTAAATCCAGATCGCACTAAAGCATTAGGCGAAAACTCTATTCACAAGTTCTTAGTGGAACTTTACATACAGAAAGATATCATTCGGCTTGTGTAATGCCCGTGCTACATTCCAACACCTTATCCTTAGCATTTTCCAATAGCAGATTGATAGTAGGGTGGAGGTATTCATGGATGACTTCTCAACCTATGGGACTACATTCAAGCAAGCCCTGGACCATCTTAAGCAAGTGTGAAAAAGATGCATGAAGATAAACCTTAGGCTCAACTGGCAGAAAAGCCACTTGATGGTCTAGGAGGACATTATTTTGGGCCAAAAAATTTCTCAAAAAAGGATTGAGGTGGGCCTTGGAAAAATAAGGGTCATTCAAGAAATTACCAAACAAGTTGAAATAGTTAAAGATGTGAGGTCCTTCCTTGGCTACACTGGCTACTACTAGTGCTTCATCGAGAATTTCTCTAAGATTCCAAAACCATTAGTGGAGTTGGCAAAGAAGGATGCTTCAGTTATCTAGACTAGGAAATGCAAGCATGCATTGCAATAGCTCAAGAAAAAGCTCATGGAAACTCCAATTCAATGAGCACCTGATTGGTCTAGACCCTTCCACATTATGACTAACATATCCAATTATGTCTTGGGAGCCATGCTCACACAATTTTATGATTAGAAACATCCTTACTACATCCACTGTGCAAGCAGAAGCATTGTGGGTGCACAACTAAACTACACCATCACAGAGAAAAAACTAATGGCAGTGTTGTATGCCTTGGAAAAACTTAGGCACTATGTGCTTGGGTACAAGATATTTTTGCACATAGACCATAGTGCAAGCTAGTTCTTATTGAATAAGCCAATAGTAAGCCCTCATGTCATATGGTGGCTAGTAATCTTGTAAGAATTTGATTTAACAATGATAGATCATAAGGAGATCGAGAACACGGATGCTAACCACTTGTCTTGGTTAAGATGGGATAACAAAGAGGAGGAGAGCTCACTTTCATATCAATTTTTTGAGTAATAACTAAATAAGTGCCCACTAAAACCAACTAGTATGATGACATTCTCACCTACCTTCTCACTTAGGAGATTCCACAAGAGTGGAAGAACAGGAAGAAATGATAGTTTCTTCACCAGGAAAAACACTTCATGAAAATGAATGGACACCATTACAAGGTGTGTGTCGATGACCTAGTTCGATGGTGTGTACCTAATGATAATCAATTGCATGTTCTCCAAGATGCTCATGAGGGCCCTTGTGGAGGACACTATGCTAGGAGATGCATGACCATTAAAATCCTCATGGTAGGATATTACTAGCCAACATGTTTTAGGAATGCTCATCACTTCATCTGCTCCTATGATCATTGCCAATGTAATGATGGAATGATCACTCATATGGAGGGGCCTTAATAGTGAATCCAATTACTGGAGCCCTTCAATAGTTGGTTCATCAACTTCATGGGTTCCATCACTCCCATGTCTAATGAAAAGGCATACATCATAGCAGCTATTGACTATTGCACCAAATGTGTAGAAGTAGTGGCCGCCAAAAATTACACATCTTCTACAGCTGCTCGATTTGTACAAAAACATGTTGTAAACAAGTTTGGGATGCCATGTGTAGTTATTTTTGATAATAGAACTCACTTTATAGGTGCCACCTTTTGAAAGTTCATGCAGCACTTGGGGGTTCAACATAAAGTAACAACATCCTACCACACCCAAGGTAACAATCAAGTAGAAGTTATGAATAGGAAGATCACAAAAATACTAACAAGAATTGTTAGTAAATATAGGAGGGATTGGAGAACCAAACTCAACAATGCCCTTTGGGCCTATTCCTCTAGTTGAAAACTTCCTATTGGTTACTATCCCTATGAGCTTGTGTATGGAAAACTACCAACTCTTCCTATCCAAGTAGAGCTCTGTACGTTTTCAACCACCTGTGATCTTTTCCTTGACCTGAGCCTAGCATAAAAAGAAAGGTTAATGAATCTCAACATGTTAGATGAGAACCGACTAGTGGCCTTGTCATCTAAAAAAGTGCATAAGGCATCTAATAAACAACACCATGACCGTAGAATTAGGAAAGTAAAATTTTAACCAGAAGATAAGGTCCTATATTGGAATCCCACACATGTGCCACAAAGAATTAAGTTCTAAGCATTGTGAAAGGGACCTTATATTATCTATGAAACCTTTCCCTCTGAGGAAATTTTAATTTACAAACCTAAAAGCCCAAAAAAAAAGTTGCTTATCAATATACAACAAATAAAGCCATTTTGAGAACCTAAGAGAGCCTATGACCATGACACCTCAATGGATGGACACACACTCTCAATTTTTTGGATCTCCTCCTTCCAACTTAGTTGTTGAAGAGACACTTATCCATGCTGAAACAATCAAAGTGACTCCTCAATTTTTTGTTTTTTCTAGTTTTTCATAATTTTTAACACCATTTTTAGTACATTTTCCCTTTCTTGAATATTTTAGAATTTCTTCTATATTTTACTTTATTTGGTTTGGATTTCTCTTATGTTTTTCTTTTCTTTCTCTATTGTTGCTAGGACTTGGTGCGTCTGTGGTTGCTAATTGATGGTGGTTTATACTATAATGTCATTTGATTGCTAATGTTTGGATTCTATCTTTGAATTTTGATGTTGATAACTTACATATGATTTCTTTTCATGATAACAGGTAGTGATTCGACTTCATCCACTGATCCACACAACTCTATGGTGTTTCCTTGTTTTGAAAGTGTGAGGTCCCTTCTTAAAATAAAATTATAATAAACTTATGACCTTAGTAGTTTCCAAACTTGGGATGGATTAAATAGATATACAAGGATGTGACTTCAAGAAGATTTTACACTCTTTGTACTTGCCTACCCTCTTGGGTACATGAGTGTTTCCGTGGATTTCTCACCATTTCGTTTTTGACCAATAACATGAAGCTAAGTCTTTGCATGGTATTGTTCCCATCCAAAAATCCAAAAATCCAAAAATAAAAAAAGAATGGAAATTGAAACCATACTCCTTAGACAAAATAATAGGCTACAAGCATTGGCTATGGGGCTAGAAGACATGTTGCCCATGCCTGAAGGCCCCTTTTAACTAAGGCCCATCTCACTTCCTACTTGTCATTTCTTCTCTGTTTGGAATGGTGATTAATCTATGGGGATACTCTTGTGCCTTGGAGGATGGATTGATCTAAGAGTGTCAATGTGAAGTCACCAAAAATGGATAGTTTTAATTTAGACTAAGGATGGAAATTATTAGGTCACATTAACCACAAAATCCACAAGGGACTTCATGTGACCATACTATGTGACTCCATTCCACACTCAACTTCATCCACCTGTGCTTTTCATAACTCACTTCACTACATTTTCTCATGTTGTTTCAATGTCTTGGTTTTATACGGTCAAATTTCTTTGATAGTTTCTTTGGTGATTTGGTCCTTAACTAATTGATGAGTCATCATTGGTTGGCTATGTTGACGAGGCCTCGTTGACATAGTCAACCGCATTGACGAGGCTCTATCGATGCATTTTGTTCTACATCAACGAGGCCTCATCGATGTAGTGTCTATTTATCACCTATAAATACACACCTAGCAATCACATTTATAGAGAGTCTAGATTTCAGTAGTAGCGAAGATCTTGCATTTTTTTATTCAAAAGTTCAAATTTTTTCCTTGAGTGCTTGGAACAGGAGTCATTGAGTGTACAAATCTTTATTCAAGCATTATTGTAGCTGAGCACGACAATTTGCACGACAATAAAGATGAGCTTTTTGATAAACCTTGTAGCACTTTGGATAGATTAGCTATTATATTTATGCATTTAATGTTTTCAATTATTTATTAAATACTTTCAAGTAGTTATCAAATATTTTCTAGTTATTATGTTAATGAGACAATTAAGTAAGATAGATTACACACATAAGTAAGACCACTTCGAGCATAACATGTATTTGCTTGGTAATCCCAGTAGCATTATTACTTGGTATGCTTGGTAGCATAGCGCTTGTTCATCCAGTAGTGGATATGTGGGTTTAAGAGATGTATAGAAAGTGGGAATGGATACTTATTTTAGGATTAGTTAAATAGTAGTTAATTAATTAATTTAGATTAGTTAATCAAATTCCTTTTACCTACATTTCAAGCACCCAAAATATAAAATATAAAATGATAAAAATCAAATGCCTCAGTTACACTTAACCATACCAATGTACATCACAAGTATAATTGGGAGGACAACAATTGACCTTAAGGATAGATTCACTTCCTAAAGGGCTAATGTACTAGAAACGATAAAGTTCATGGAATTTGACTGAGTTGCATGTGAACGCTTCGTGATTGGTATGGTTGGGTGTAGGGGTACCTCGCTACTCATCATTGGCACCATTTCTAGGGACTTTGTTTGTGGAATGTGTGCTATTTAGGTCTAAGTGGATACCACTAATATCGTTGTATGAACCTAAAGGTTAATAACATTTCCACTATACATAAATTATAAATGCACACCAATAATTTCATTTTGTTTTACGAAATGTCTTATTCTTCTCGTAAGCCTGAAGATACTAAACCATCGGTCCCATAGGAATGCAAGGTGGTATACACTCATCTAGATGAGTTTGTATTGAATTTCACCTTCATCCTACATTAGGATGAATAGATGGAATGGCATGATATGGAGGGAAATGTTATTTTTCCCCTTGATAGATCTATGCTTGAAATGCTATTTAAAACCCTTAAGAAATTGGGTAGAGCAGATCTTCATGAAGAGTACATTGTGGATGGATATGACACACAGAACTACTATTCCACTAAAACACACTGTAAGTGAGGTAAACATCAAGAGAGACTCCATGAAGCCACAAAGGGAAAACATTACACTAACCCCTTGTTCCTACTAGATCAAGAGGATAATGAGGATCCTCCCTTGGAAGGTTCTCAACATGAAGATTCCCCCTGGTAATGATGGTGAGGGTGTGAACTTGACCCTGCAATCAACTATTCAAAAATCAGGTTCAAGGAAGAGTGATAGCCAAGGTAGGGACTCTGATGAAGATTACAATAACAAGAGATCTAATGATGGTGATCATAAAAAGTGTAAGAGTGGTGGAAGACACCATGATGGTAGTGGTGGTCCATCTTCCTCTTCATCTAATTTTGAACATTCCTCTTCATCTAACGATTTTCATGGAAGCCATCATTGAAACAATCATGATGAAGGCGATTAATGAAATAACAATGACCATGAAGGCTGCCAAAATCAAAGGGGTGGCCAAAACCATCATTGGCATATCAACGCAGTGATGATGATGAACCTTTATTGGTGATTCAAAGTATGCTTAACATTACAAAGGTAGTAAGAATTCCAACTAGGCATATGAAGGATAGTCAGATCAAGCACCTAGATATGAACAATATCCCAAGATTTGAGAGGGGATACAATTTTGATTCGTAGACACATATTCAAGATTTTTAAAGATGCTTGTGCCTTACAAAACATAGAGAATGAGTGGTAGAAACTCAGGATTTTTGCAAGGATACTCATGAAAGAAGTTGAAAGTTGGTATTGGTCCTTAGAACCAAAAACTATCCGAAGATGGAGTACCATGTTAGAACAATTCAATGATAAATATCAAACATACTTTAGAGTGTCTAACTTGAGAAGGAAAATCTAAGGCTAGAAACAAGGAGCACATCAACCCTTGGATGCTACCATGGGCCGATATTATTCACTTTTACATAGATGCCTTGGCCATGGTTACTCTTAGAGGAACAACTTCACCACATCATAGATGGGCTTAGAGTAGAAACAAGAAGAACCCTTGAGGTGTATACCCAAGGGAGGTTGTTTGAAATGAGAGCTCATGAGATCCAAAGGATAATTAAGCAGGTATTAAAAGAAGAAGGTGAGATATGAAAAAGGGAGAGTGCTGAAGAGTATAATAGGGATCTATCCATCAGAAAATGAGAGGTCTAATTTTGTAATGAGGAGGAGTCACCACTTAATGAAGTGGTGAATAGAAAGACATTGCCTATCTAAAAATATATTTTGACATTTTAGCCAAGGTTGAAAAGTTATGGGACTCTTTGGATGAAAAGTTTCAAATCACCTTGAAGATTGCTAAAGAATCCAAAGATGAAAATAGTGATCATAATTGTAGATGGTGAAAAGAAGCTGAACATGCCTATCAAAGAGGTAAGGGTAAAGTTGTTGCAATAGAGGAAGTTGTGAAATCTGACTCTGATGATGAAATTGAATGTGACATTTATCAATATGAACATCCAAAGGGATGTTGCCCTGTGATGTCACACTTACAAGCATCTAGAGTGTAGACATTGAATCCTTTCCTAGCATGTAGACAAGCTCCAAGATGATTGCCTTACCCTCAAGGCAGCCCAAGGCAGTTCAACCAACAGCAACAAGCTTACTACCCAAGTGAAACTCCTCCAAAATCTTATGAACAGTACCAATAGTGGTACTAACCACAATCGTGAGGAATGCCATTGCTAGGGTAGCAGTACCCTTATAGGAAACCAGATCCATACATGTACTATGTTCAACAACCTGTCTCCCCTAGAAGTTTAACAAGTCATGCATCATTCTAGCATCATTATTACCCTCCAAAGTACCACTGAACACATTCACCATCTACTTGAGGGAAAAACCCATATCTGTATCCTTATCATTCTCCACATCCCTCTACACCTACACCTTCACCTTCAACTCAGTTACATCCTACTCCATCCATGCACAGTGAAGTTCCTTCACAACTACAATAATGAAATGCTACAAGGGTTGTACACTCATAACTAGTTTTCAACCAAGTGGCTGAGATAATCAATCAAGGAAATGACCTTTATTTTTTTTTTTAATAGTCCTCTATGGCCCTCACAACCTACTCCCGCTAATCACCTTGCATCTCTAGTACCCTCATCCTTTGCATCAAATACGTTCGAGCACCCTTCAAACCAAGTGCCACCTAGGATTTGCACTAGATCAAGTCTAGTAACCTTGCTACAAAAAGATTTGATCCAGGAAGTCTGATCATTTTTCTATAGATTGCTAGACAAGAGCCATGCAAGGATCTTCTTGACTCTGGTTCTAGAGTTAACCTCACCTCCCATGATATGTACAAAGCCTGGAACCTACCACCTCTTAAGAAGAGAAATATTTGTCTAGAATTAGTAGATTCAATCAATTATGATCTCTTTGGAATTAGTAGAGGACATTATGACCATAGTTTGTGGGTGGTCCTATCTTGTTAATTTTTTAGTAATCAAGGTGGACAATTGCAAAAGTGACTTCCCCATCATCATGGAAATGGTTTGGTTAAGCACGGTGGATGTGCAAATGGGTATAAGGGACGTATCTCTTGAAATATCTGAAGAAAATGAATTAGGAAAAATGGAAAAGAAGTGTATTCCATGCATTGTGTACAATGATAATGGGTGCAATTGCATGAAAAATATTTGGTTAATCAAAAGCACATACATTAAGGTATGCAATCAGTGTGCGTAAGAAAGTAATATTCAATTGTGTTTATACACAACAACCACAAAGTAGGAGGGCACCTAGAGGCTAATAGCTGATTTAGATAGCAACACAATATGCATGAAGCCAATTGAGAGCTTAACTTGCGCATATGTAGAAGGCATGGAAAAACTTGAACAAGTCCATTTCAAACTCTCTAATGAAGATGATGATAATTTTTGGGGAGAGTTGGAGATCTCTAATCACTTCAAATTGAAGCCCTTAGAACTAAAAAATTTACCAGTTGGATGGAGTATGCATTTCATTAATGTAAAATAATAATCATTAATGTCAAACTTGCTCTTGAAAAAAAAGAAAAATTGTTGAAAGTGATGAAGAAATGGTCAATAGCCTTCACTTGGTTATATCCAGAGCTAACAGGAATTGATCCAAGGATATGCTAGCATCCCATCTATACTGAACTAGCCATGAAGCCTAGAAGACAGCCATAGAGATAGCTAAACCCTAAATTGAAGCAAATCATTAAGGAGGAAATAGAGCAAATCCTCAAGGCAGGGTTTATCTATCTAATCGTGGATAGTGAGTGGGTTAGCCCACTCATAATTGTACCAAAGAAGGATGGTAAATGATGGGTTTGCATTAACTTTATATTGTTAAATATGACAACATTTAAGGATCAATTTCCTTTGTCATTTGTGGAGCAAGTATTAGATACCATATTCGGGCATTGTTATTATAGTTTCTTGGATGGTTATAGTGGCTATAACCAAATCCAAATTGCACCAAAGGACTAAGCCAAGATAACATTCACAAGTTCCTAGGGGACTTTTTCATACTGTAAGATGCCATTTGGCCTATGCAATGCCCTTGTAACATTTTGACAATTGGTCCTAAGTATCTTTCAACAACAAATCAGTAATGGTATTGAAGTCTTCATGGATTACTTCTCCACTTATGGAGCTACCTTTGAGTAAGCCTTGGACTGACTTGAGCAAGTACTGAAGAGATGTGTTGAGAAAAATCTAAGGCTGAATTGGCAGAAGAGCCATCTCATGGTCTAAGAAGGCATTGTGGTAGGGCATCGAATTTTGTGAAAAGGGATTGAGGTAGATCCAGAAAATATAAGGGTCATCCAAGGAATAACATGTCAACCAGAGACCATTAAAGATGTTCAATCATTCCTTGGACACACTGGTTACTACTGGCACTTTATTGAGAATTTATCTAAGATTGCAAAGCCATTGGTAGAACTTATAAAGAAAGATGCACCTTTTATTTGGACTAAGGAATGTGAAAACACATTCAAAAATTAAAAGAGAAACTTGTAGAAACACCAATCCTACAAGTAGTAGATTGATCCAAACAATTCCATATCATGACAGATACATCTAACTATGCTTTGGGAGTAGTGCTTACGCAGATGGATGATAAAAAATGTCCATATTATATACACTACACAAGTCAAAGCATTGTGGAAGCATAGTTAGATTACACCACCATGGAGATGGAATTAATGGTGGTGGTGTATGCACTAGAAAATTTTAGACATTATGTGCTAGGATACAAAGTATTTGTACATACAGATCAGAAAGAAATTTGCTTGCTTATGAATAAGTCAATAGTGAGCCCTCGTGTTATACAGTGGCTTGTGATCTTGCAGAAATTTGATCTTACTATGGTGGATCGAAAGGAAACCGAGAATGTGATCACTGACCATCTTTCTTGCTTAAGATGGGATAACAAAGAGGAGGAGATCTTGCTCTTTGATCAATTTCCAAATGAAATTCTCTTTATTGGAGAAATAAGTGAATAAACACTTGAAAAAGAAATATGGTATAATGGCATCCTCACATACCTTCTCACTCAAGAGATGCCATAAGACTTGAATTTTAGGAAGAAACAACAATTTCTTCATTGGGTCAAATACTTCATGGAAATCAACAGACACTTTTACAAGGTGTGTGCTGATGACCTGATCCATTGTTGTGTCCCTAACAAAGATCAATTGCATGTTCTCTAGGATGCTCATGAAGGACCTTGTAGAGGACAATATGCAAGGAGACACATAGACATAAAAATCCTGACGGTAAGATACTATTGGCCCACAATCTCTAGAGATGCCCACCAGTTTGTCAAGTCTTGTGAATGTTTTCAATGTGAAGGGGGGATGACTGCTTGTATGGAAGATCCTTAATAATGGATTCAACCACTAGAACCTTTTAACATATGGGGCATTGAATTCATGGGTCCCATCTCATCCATGTCTAACAAGAAAGCATATATTATAGTAGTAATTAACATTTGTACAAAATTAGTTAAAGCAGTAGCTATTACAGATTGCACATCATCCCCTGCTGCCAAATTTATACAGTAACATATTGTAAATAGGTTTGGGTTGTTGCATTCACTAATTTATAATAATGGGACTTATTTCATAGGTGCTACATTTAGAAAATTAATGCAATGCTTGGGGGTAGAACATAAATTAACAACACCTTACTACCCCCAAGCCAACAGTTAAGTAGAGGTAACCAACTAGGAGATTACAAAAATATTAACGCAAGCCATTAGCAAATATAGAAAGGATTGTTGCACAAACCTTAATGATGCTCTCTAGGCTTATCGATCTACTTGGAAATTTCCTATTGGGTATTCTCCCTAGGAGTTAGTGTACAGGAAACTTCTAACACTCCCAATTCAATTTGAGCTTCGTACACTCTCGATGGCTTGTGATCTAAACCTTGACCTAAGTCTTGCACAAAAAAAAAAAGATTGATCAATTTGAATATGATAGATGAAAATCTCTTAGTGGCCCTATCTTTGAATGAGGTGAACAAGTAATTCAACAAAGAAACACCACGACCTTAGAATTAGGAAAGTAAGGTTTCAACCAAGAGATAAGGTTCTCGACTAGAACCCCACACATGTACCTCAAAAGGTAAAATTTCAAACATTGTGGGAGGGATCCTATATAATTAACCAAACCTTTCCCTTTGGGGTCATGATAATTTAAAAACTTGATAGCCCAAAGAAAAAGCAATTGGTTAATATCCAACAAATTAAACCTTTCCTAGAATCAAGACAGGCCAGTGTAACTGCTACCTCACCTGATGAACACCCATGTTCTATTTTTTGGATCTCCTCCTTCCAAATTATTTGTGGGGGAGATGGCCATCCATGTTGATCATTATCATGGCCTCTTAGTTTTTCTACCTTTTTTTTCACATTTTTTATTTTACAAATTTTTGATTTTCAAATTTTTCTAATTTTATACCATTTTTAGTACATTTAAATTTTCTTGATTATTTTACACTTTCTTATATATATTACTTTATTTTTTTTCTTATGTTTCTTTTAATTAAGTGTGATATTTTTTCATTTTTGCTAACAAATTTGCTTTATTGTCATAGGACACAATGCTACTATTGTTGTTTGCTAATGATGGTTTGTGCTTAATGTGTGATTGGTAGTGTCTAGTTTTTATTTTTGAATTCTGATGTCTAATGACTTTGACATGGTTTATTTTTCATGGAATAGGTAGTGAGTCCATGTTAGCCACCCATCCAATGAACTCTATGATTTTCCTTGTTTTATGAATTTAAGGTTCCTTTTTCATTAAAGAATTTTTTAATCAATCAATGACCTTGGTAGTTCTAGAATTAGGAAGGATCCCAATGTTTGTAAAGGATGTGACTTCAAGGGGACTCAATACTCTTTCTACTCTTCTTCTTGCTTGAGTGCTGGAATGTTTTTTGTGGACTTCTTATCATTCCATACCACCCAACGATAGGAAGACAAATAACATTGTTGCATGGTGTGGTTTCCATTATTTAAAAAAAAAAGAAAAGAAAATGATGGGAATTCAAAGCACACCTATTTGACATGAATAAGTCCTTACATGGTGTGGTTCCCATTTCAAAAATAAATAAATCAATAATAATTGAAATTTAAAGCACACCCCTTAGACAAATAAAAGGGGTACTAGCATTGGTTATGGAACTTGAAAGACACACATTTATGCCTGAAGGTTCCCTCTAACTAAGGCCCTCTCTCTCCCACTTCCTAGTTCTCTCTCTTCTTTGTGGAATGGTGGTTTTCTTGCAGGGACACACTTGTGTCTTGAGTAGGTGGATTAGTCTTAGAGTGGAGATGTAAAGTCACTGAAAGTGGATGGCTTTGGTTTGGACTAAGGATGGAACTTCTCGGGTCATTTTAACCACAATTCCATAAGGAACTTCTTATGACCTCAATTTGGAACTCCATTCCACCTTTTCTATCATCCATCCATGCTGCCATAACTCACCTCATTGCCAAGTTCTATGTTATGCTCTATGTCTTAGTCTGATGTATTGGGATTCTTTTCAGTTGGTCCTTAACTTATCATGATCATTAAATTGACTACAGAGCCCATGAACTCATTAGTTGATGTTATGTAAGGGAAAAAAGGGCACGAGCCTACTATGGGGAAGACTCACTTGCATAGATTTTCACTTGATTAGTTAAGGTTCCTTACCTTTGAAATCAATACAATCTTATAATTCATATTTTCCATTGTGTAAACCACTCAGTACTCAATCTTTCATTCCATTCATTCATTAAATCAATTTTTCTTCATTTTTTCAAAATTTATGAACTTCAACATCCTCTTCTCATGATTTCATACTATTCTTGGTCTTCTAAGCTTTCATTTGATCTTAATTTCATCAAAAAATTCCTTGTATTTTGAAAGTTTGACCAAAGTCAACAGTGCTTAATAGTTGCATCGACGAGGCCTCGTCAACGTAGTACAAAAATACTATATATACTACCAGAAAGTTTTGGAATTTTTTGCAATTTGCTCATAACACATGGGGAGTTTTTGTAATTTTTTAGAGCCCAAAACCTTCCAGAGTCTAGAACTTTCAAACTGTTTGTCCAAATCACTCCGTTTTTCAATCTTGCACTTACTAAAGGTAAGATCTTTATCGTGGGGCCTCAAACCTTAAGGTTTTCAATGTAATTTTCAAAATTTTTTCTAACTCCCCTAAGGGTTAGTGATGAGTGGTAAGGTACCTCTACACTCAACCATATGAATATAAGCGTTTCACGCACGATCCAGTCCAACTCCAAGGACCAAGTGCTTATGCGCCTTAATGGAACTCAAGGTTAATTAATCGTTGTCTTCCCAAACTTACTTGTATTGTCACAGTTGTATGGTTAAGTAAGCTGAAGGTATATGATTTTTATATATTTTTTATTTTTTATGTCTTTTGCTAATGAAGGAGAGGGAGAGAGAACTAAGTGGCTAACTTACATTAACTAGTTTCTAAATGTTCCTAACACCAGTATCCGTTCCCACTTACCGTACACATCCTGAACCAGTGCAACGTTGTTGGGATTACCAAATGCTAATCATTATTGGGTTACCAAGCACGACATGCATGCTCGAAGCGGTCGTACTGAGTGTATTTAACTAAGGGGGTTGAAGGTTGAGAGAGATATTAATTAACTTGGAAAGCATTAAACAATAATTAATTACTAATTAGCTATAATCTATATGTTGCAAGGTTTATCATAAAGTTCGTCCTTAATGCCGTACAAAAAATTGTGCTCAGGTACAAATTGCTCGAATAAAGATCCGTTCACTCTATGACTCCTACTGCAGGCACACAAAAATATTTCTAACTCTAGAATGAAAAAACTTCAAGAGTCTGGCTAAGGGTCTAAATCTAATGTATGGGAAACCAAGGGAACCACCTCTTATTTATAGAAGTTGAGGCAGGATGCAATATCGCATATGCGATATCGTGTGGTGGATGTGATATCGCGTACACGATATTGCGTATGCGATATCGTAGTTCATCATACCCCCATGACTGAATGAAAACTCATCCTCGAGTTCCTTACAAAATATTGGAAAGGTATGGGATTATTAACTTGAATGACAACTAATGGTGAATGGGATGACATGTGAATGGATCAACATTACAATACATGGAAACATTAGTGTTCATGACTACAAAAGTGAACATTATACACAATTGAGATTCAACCTTATTTGGCAGTTGAAAGAGAATAGAGAGAGAGAGAAAAGGACAAGACGTGTTGCTGCCAACGCCAAGATTGTGCCTTCCATTGTCCATCCATAGCCACACTATTAATCTTGTTCCTTGCACAATTGTTCCACCACCTGTCCATATTGAGTGTTTCCTCCAAGTCCAGTCCATTACTGTATGATTGCCATTTGCACACACAACACAGTCACATATGAGCAAGGATAAGAAAATCACAATACAATTGATACCTTGCCTGGGTGTAAGGTCCATTGGCTGAGTTGTGATATGGCCAATACAAATTCTAGAGATATAACATCGGTGACTACCCAAGGTGTAGGGGTTAGGAAAAATTGAAAAAATTGGACCAAGGCCCCCATGACTAAGAGCGATCCTTTGGTAGTGATAGAATGGAAAAAGATAAGGAATAAGAAAGATGGAGAAAAAGAAACAGCAACAACGCCAATAAAATGGATGTCAGAGATGGGAATGAAACAAAAAAAAGTTGATTGCAGAAATGTTTAAGGGAAAGAAGTTAACTGATTCATCAAATAAGAATGCCAGTGGGTTCTCTCCAAAGCAGGCTCATGCCCTTTATGCCCTAACAAACCCACATTCAAAGAGTCCGTAGGGTCTGGAAATGTCATTTGGGGGAAAGAGTTAAATACTTAACCCCAGGAATTTTCTAAAGAGAAAACAATACATCAACCAAAATATAGACTACTGATACAACCAGAAATGAAGTGGAAAATGGAGAAAGAATGATGGGAAGAAGAAAATGAAATGGAGTCCCAAGAACAAGGTGGTGTACAGCCCCTTGTGTACTTATGGTTAATGTGACTAAGTAGATCTCATTCCAAGTTTAGCCTAAAAAAATCCACATTTAGTGACTTCGCATTAATACATTTGGCCAATCCATCCACTTGAAGTAACAAGAATGCTTCCGCCAAAGATTCACCACCATTTCAAGGAAAACAAGAAAAGAAGAAGTAGGAAGTGAGAAAGGGCCTTAGTTAGAGGAAACATGTCTATTTAGTTCTATAACTAGTGCTTGTAGCCTAGATGATTATTTCGTCTAAGGTGTGTGCTTTTAATTCTCACTATTTTTTTTTGCATGATAACCACACCATGCAAAGATTTATTTTTATTGGCTCAGCTTCCTTATAATGGAGCAATGTTGGAATGGTAAGAAAACTCAAGAAGAAAGCATCCAAGCACCCAAGAGAATAGCTAGCACAAATGCATCAAATCCCTTTGAAGTTACACCCTTTTCAGTCTTTGAGTCCTTTCTTAGTTTGAGAAATGCCCAGTCATTAATTTGTTAGTAGTTTTATTATTAAAGAAGGGGACTGTATATTTCCAAGCCAAGAGAGACCATAGAAATTCATGGATGCATGGATGATGTGGACTCATTGCCTGTTATATCAAAAGAACCATACCTTAGTATCAACATTATAACTCAAAGGTAAAAACCAAACATTAGCAATCAATAGAATACAGTTCATACCACCATCATGATCACTTATAAGGTGACAAATCTAACAAAACAAAAATAAAAAGAAAAAAAAATAAAAAATAAAATAAATAGTCACACAAAGAAATGAGAAAGTATAAAACAATGGTGTAAAAAAAAAACAAGAAAAATTAAAGAAATTTGTAAAACAAAAATGTGTAAAAAAAATTTAAAAAGGAATTGAGGGTCTCGAATGTTTAGCAGAGGTGGCCATCTCCCCCATGATTGAGTTGGAAGGAGGAGATTCAAAATAGTGAGCAGGGTTGTCCCTTCTCAGAGGCATTATGTGCACTGGTCATTCTAAGTTCATGGAAGGGTTTGGTCTGTTGCACATTGACTAACATTCTCTTATCAGGGCTCTTAGGTTTGTATATGGTCATGGCCCCTGAAGGAAAGGGTGCATGAATAATGTAAGGTCCTTCCCATAGTGCTTGAAATTTTGTGCGTTGTGGCACGTGTGGGGTTCCAGTATAGAACCTTATCTCCTAGTTGATACTTAACCTTTAGAATCTTCAAGTCATGATGTTGCTTGTTATATGCCTTGTGTAGCTCATTTGACGACAAAGCAGCTAATTGGTTTTCGTCTAGCACGTTTAAAGTTGCCAACCTTTGTTTCTATGCTAGATCAAGGTCGAGGTGGAGGTCACAAGCTATTGATAGTGTACGAAGCTCGGTTTGAATCAAAAGCATTGGGAGCTTTCTGTATACTAACTCATAGGGAGAGTAGCCTATAGGGAGTTTCCAAGTGGAGCGGTATGCCCAAAGAGCATCATTGAGTTTAGTGCTCCAATATCACTTATACTTGCTAATTGTCCTAGTCAATATTTTAGTGATCTCCCTGTTGGTGACCTCAGCTTGTTCGTTAGCTTGGGGGTGATAAGGTGTAGTCAATTTATGTTCAACCCCTAAGCATTGCATTAACTTTTGAAAAGTTACACCTATGAAGTGAGTTCCATTATCCGAAATAAGTGCAAGTGGCACACCAAATCTATTTACGATTTGTTGTTACAAAAATTGTGTAGCTGTAGATGATGTGCATTCTTTAATAGTAGCTGCTTCAGCCCATTTTTTTAAATAGTGTATGACAACTACAATGTAAGCTTTTCCATTGGACATTGGTGTAATGGGCCCCATAAAGTATATTCTCCAAATGTCGAAGGGTTCTAACGGTTGAATCCATTGTTGTGGACCCTCCATTTTAGTAGTTATTCCCCCATCACGTTGACAGTGCTTACAAGATCGGACAAATTGATGGGCATCCTGAAATAATGTTGGCCAGTAATATCCTGCAAGCAAGATCTTAATAGCCGCTCATCTCCCTGCATAGTGACCCCCACAAGGGCCTTCATGAGCATCTTGGAAAACTCTCAATTGGTCTACATCGGGCACACACCATCGAACCAAGCCATCAAAACACACTTTGTAAAGTTTTCCATTGATCTGCATGAAGTACTTGGCTTTGTGAAGAAACTGTTGTTTCTTCCTAAGGTCCAGCTCCTATGGTGTTTTTTGAGTAAGGAGATAGGTGAGAATGCTACTATGCCAGTTTGTCTCTGTGGGTAGTTACCCACGTATGCATTTCCTACCCTGATCATCATCCCTACAACACAACCCACTCATCAAGCACATTCTATGATTCTACAACCTACAACTAGGCAATGGACCACACAGCTAGTCCAATAGTAAATTGTGTAGCTACCACAACTGACTGGAACATCTCAAAACTTAGACTAGGAATTCTAGATGATCCAAAGCTTGACAAAAGAAGTGATGGACTTCTACCAAGACGACCTTATAAGTCTTGTGGTCCCACCTCTAACTCTTTCAACTGGAGTTCCACTACCTCAATTCACCAAATACAATTATGAGAAGGACCCCAATGCACTTCTGGTCATATTTAGATCAAAGTATTTGCTATTTCAAGCATGGTTGCATGCCATCAGATGTGTTTTCCATGTCACTCATTGGAAAAGTGTTAGATTGGTATCATGCACTACCTAGAAGCTCCATCTCCTCTTTGGCAGACCTCTTGGGCTAATTCATGATGCATTTCAAATACAACTTGAAGTTGGAGACCACCTTAGATCAATTAATGTAATTCAATCAGGGCCACCTAAAGCCTATGTAGAAATTCATTCAATGCTAGAGTGCTTTACTAAAAAAAATACAAAGGCCAATAGTAGAAGCACATCTCATAGCCATTTTTAATGGCATAGTTAATGACCCTATAAAGTTGATGGTGTACTACTAGGCCCACAATTCCTAAGCCAAGCCTTCACCCAAACCAAGAGCATATAAGATGCACCAGAAGCTGGCAAGAGCTAGGCCTATGTGGCCTACAAAAACTAGCATGCAAAGAGAGACAAGGATAAGGGAAAGTAGAATGCAATAGTGGCAACTATGGCCAAAGAGGCCAAAGAAACTATCCCAAGGCCAATAGCTAGGTAGCCCAAAGCCATAACTAACAACAAAGCCATCAACCCTAGCACAAGGGCAACCAAACAGACTACATCCTTAGTGGCCACAATGCAAGCTATCACAAGGCCTAACTTTGAGTGCAAGGATCGCTCTAGGTACACCTTGTTGCAATTAAAACCTTTAGAGCTACCAGATAAACTATTAAAAGCTAAACACATCTAGTAGAAGAAAATGTCGAAGGATGTCTATAAGAAACATGATAGATATTACGAGATACTAAGGAATCCCACGTTAATGGCCCCAAATGAGCCCTGAGTCCCAAAGCACTTTAGGCTAGATCAATTTTGCCACTACCACTAGTTGCCCAAACATAACACTGACTTTTGCATAGCCTTGCAGGACAATCTACAAAGGACAATTGACAGAGGTACTCTAGTACTTTACACTACAAACACAATTAGGCCTCAAAATGATTCTATGAGGGTGTACAACAACCCTCTAAGCCCAAATTATGTTAGCTATGTCATAAACTCTATTAGCATTAATAACAACCTAGAATCGATGTAGTAGCCATTTGTGGTCTAGGTGTCCTTTGGTAGTGTAAGAGATCCCTCAGTCGCCACAGATTTGAGGCCTCCATTCATTGTTAGAGTGTCACCTTAAGAATCCATAATTTCCTTCATACTTAAGGTCCCCCCTACAAGTTGAATCAACAACAATGGTTTAGCCATCCTTCATCATCCAAGTGCCACAACATGCTAGCCTCTCACTTTCCTAAAACACAATAGTGGCTAATGTGTTAGTTCCTTGCTTTCCAAGGGGAAACCTCATTAGCAACATTGACAGGCCCTTGAGGTGGAAACATAGGGGACCTAATGAGCATATTCTAGAAAAGATGGCTAGGGAACATCAAGACCAAAAAGTGCTAGGTCTGCCAAAACCAGTTCCCATATCTGTGGTCCCTATGGCCAAAAGAACTAAAGAGAATACAACAAGAAAACCACCAGGGAGCATGGAGGCCCCTAAACAAACTAGGCAAATAAAGCCTAAGTTGCCTCCATAGGAGATCCATCTCTTAGGCCACATAGAAGAAGTTAAGGCCAGCAAAAACATGACTAATAACAAACACTTCATGGATTCATTAGCCCAAGTCAAACAAGTGCTCCAATAGAAGAACACAACATTTAGCCTGTATGACCTAATCATGACCTCATCTACACATTGTGAAGCACTAGTGCATATTTTGACCTTCATCCCTATTACAAAGGGCATCCCTATAGATGAGAGCTCCATCCATGTAATGATGTTTCCTCTCATGTCACAAGAATTAAGTTTTACATCCCTAGCATTTTGCAATGAAGAAATTAAGATCAATCTTTAGAGGGGAAAGGTCCTAATAGCTCCCATGTTCTTTATCATACACATTGGGTAATGTAGGATTTGTAGAGTGCATGTCAATGATGGTGTAGCAATGAATGTTATATCATACATAATTGTGAATAAGTTAGGCATCATAAATCAAATTAGAATAAAGAAAACCACGTGTCTGAAATCCTTTAATGACTCGCACATCATTGTTAGGGGCACTATCACCATAACCTTTGTAGTAGGGGAGCAATTCTCCACCACTGCTAAATTCATTATTATAGATGAAATGTTAGGCTTTAACTTACTATTGGATAGACCTTGTCTAGCCCAATTACAAGCTTTCTCCTCTTCAATTCATCAAGAGATCCACCTCCTATATGAAGGTGGTGAAGTTATCATCCATGGTGATAACACTATCCCTTTGGCCATCAACAACATAGATATGAAGCAAGGGTTAGAAGTTGAATTTCTTGATGATGCACCTATGATAGAAAATGAAATGCACAAGGTGAACAGACTTGAAAAAGTGGTAGAATTTGATGAACTTCCAAAGGATTCCCTTTGGGAAAAATTACCCTTTGACATAGCAAGCAAAGGTCATGAGGAGTACTGGATAATGCAAGCCAGACCCTACATGCCTCCTAACCCACATAGAGTTAGAAAGAAATTTCATGATCAATGCATCCCTTTAGTTTAAAATGTGCTAGGTTCCTACCTAGTATTTTCTTTTTTGTGCCTTGTACCTTACTTTCTACTTATGTTGCATTTGTGTTACATTAGATTAGTATGGTAGCATGTTATTTGCATTTAGCTTGTTTGCTTAGATTATGCATTTATTTTCTTAGTTTGTGCATTCATCCATTTTTTTTACATATTTTCTTGTTAGTTTATACTTCCATAGTTATTACTTTAATGCATAAAAAACCTTAAAAATGCATAAAAATCATAAGAGCTAAAATTACAAAAAGAGAGACAGTAGTGGATAGCCCACCATGGCCTTAAGTTGGCAACACAAAGGCTTGGAATGCCCTTAAACTATCACTTTCAATTCTATCACCCATAGCTTAGAATGGCCTAAAACTATCTTTGCAATCTAGAATGGCCTAAAACTATTACTTTTAAAACTATCATTGTGGCTGAGAATGGCCTAAAAATATCATTGTACCTTGGAATGGCCTAAAGCTATCACTTTTAATTCCCTTGCAAAGACTTAAAATGACCTTAAAATATTGTCATGGCCCACCATGATCTTAAACTTGGTGACTCCATGGCCCACTATGGCCTTAAATTGGCAACATGATGGCTCGAAATAGGCTTAAACTATCACCCTTAAACTATCATTGTGGCCCAAAATGGCCTAAAACTATCACTTTTAAAACTATTATGGTGGTCCATGATGGACTAAAACTATCACCTTTAATACTCTTACAACATTCTGGAATGGCCTTAAACTACTACCTTTGCCTGTCAAGTCTTTAAACTAACAATAGACTTGCTATGGCTTGCAATGACCTAGTGTTGCTATGGTTGGCAATGACCTAAACTTGCATATTCATTGCAAATGCAATAAAATCATCATATAAAAATAAAAGTTTGCACATTACATTTAGCAAATAATCATTCATAGAAAATGTAATATGAATAGAAATACAAAGCATGAATAGCATCACATGGAAAAATTGTAGCAAAAAATAAGCCTAGTGGAAGGTACATTTGATCATGCTCAACTAGTAGCACTAGGTGGGGATGCAGCTTTTACTTCCTCTACTAGGTCATTGGGGCTTGCAACATTTCCTAGTACCTACCATAACCATTAAAAAATATGCACAATTAGTAAGCAAGCATACATTACATGAGCTAACTCAAAACATAAAAAGCATAAAAGAATAACGTAGTAGAAACTAACCTGGGATGGTCTGACATCGATGAGTTCTGAAGGTAACTTTCCAAGCCTAGCCTCCATGCAATGGAGGATCTCAACTTCAAGAAGTTGCATCCAGTCTTCTTGGCTAAATTCAATACCTACAAGGGTCTTGCCTTTATCAATAGCAATCCATGTAGATGGATTCATAGAAAACATGACAAAAGATGACTCTCTAGAGGGGGTGAAAACTTGCCTCATGGGAGAGTCACTCACAACCATACTCTACATGAACAAGTCATATGCTTGCTTTTCACTAGTTACCTTAGGAAACATCTTGAGGTGGTAGCATTCAATATATTCTTCCTTATGCCATGAAAGTATGCATCATGCTCACACTTATACTAATGCTTGTGATTCTTCTATGTATGCCCCCACCAATAAACCTTTGTGCTATAATTCTTCCAATCTTGGTTCTTCTAAGCAAGAAAATCCATCTAGAGTTACTACTCTACCAGCTTCCATGTGGCCTTGTTCTTACCTCTTAGAGCTATCCAATACCTGACATACTCAATCTTAGAGGTATGCTAGGTACTATCTCCTCATGATTTAGCCATTATAAAGTCATATCTAGATTGAAAATCCTTTATCTTCTCATCTTGGCTAGTTATCCTCTCTTGTAGTTCATGCATGCATTTCCACAGGTACTCATTAGAATGCCTACAAATACATAATAACTTTGCAGAAGAAAGCACATACTTGTTAGATGTCTCGTACATGTAATAATTCATCGAATCAAATTTAGGATGAAGGTTGAGAAGAGCATTCACCTTGGCCACCTTGCTCAGATCCCACTTGATGAGCCACGATATCACATCATCTGCGATATCGCGTCGGCCTCTACAATATCGCGTACATGATATCGTAGCCCGTCGCTAGTTTTATAAATAAGAGGTGGCTTTACCTTGTTTCTTCATCTAGATCTAGACCCTTAGCTAAACTCTAGCAGTTTTACCATTCTAGAGATAGAATAATTTCCATGTGCCCATAGTAGGAGTCTCAAAGTGAACGGATCTTTATTCGAGCAAATTGTACCTAAGCACACATTTGTGTACATCAATAAAGATGAACTTTTTAATAAACCTTACAGTACATGGACTAAGCTAAATAGGACTTAATTACTATTGAATGTTTAAATTCTTTCTTAGATAATTAAATCTCTCTCAACCCTCAACTCTCCCAGTTAAGTGCATTCAGTATGACCGCTTCAAGCACGTGCGCTACGCGTAGTAACCTAGTAACGAATAGCATTTTGTAATCCCAGTAGTGTTGCACTAATTCAAGGTGTGTATGACATGTGGGAACAGATACTGATGCTAGGATGATTAGAGCTTAGTTAGTGAAAGTTAGTTACTTAGTCTCTTCACCCTTTCTCCTACTAGCATAGGCATTAAAAAGATAAAAGACATAAAAATCACATACGTCAAGCTTACTTAACCATACAACCATGACAATACAAGTATGTTTGGGAAGATAATGATTGATTAACCTTAAGTGTTCCATTTGGTGCATAAGCACTTAGTCCTTGGAGTTCGACTGGATCGCGTGTGAGACACTCGTATTCGTATGGTTGAGTGTAGGGGTATCTCACCACTCATCATTGACGCCATTGCCGGAGACTTAGCTGTTTGTGTGCTACATAGAACATAGGAAATCATCCACATTTTTGGGAAGCTTAAACAAGCCCTTAAGATTAATCAAGAGAAAAATAAGATAACAGTAAGTAGCACGCCGAATGAGACTAAAATATATTCTTCTTCGAACAAGAGCACTTCACCGCCTAGGAACAACACTAGAGATAGTCGACAGCACAACACACATAACCAAAATCCGCTAGTTACTCAAAAATTTAGTGTGGTATATATTCATCATGATGAATATATACCCAACTTTACATTTTTTTTCATCAAGATGAACAACTGCGTTAGAGAGACTTGGAGGGTAACATAGTGTTGCCTCCAGATAGAGTAGCCTCCAACATGCTCCTTCATGCCCTTTCATGAATAGGCACGTTACAATTATATGCTAGGTATGTTGCATGCAATTAAAACTCAAGGGACTACCATCGCATAGAAGTATAATGTCAATGAGATTTGCAGCAGGAGAGATGCCACACATTGTTGAAGGGCAAAGGCCCCCGTAATGCTTCACCTATCTTAAAAAAAATTGAGGGTGGTGAACCTATTTTCATAGGCTCTTAACAAAATAATGTTCCCCCTCCTAACGATGGTTAGTAGGTGGTGTATCAGAACCTATGCTCCACGATTCACAACCCTGGTTCTGATCTCCATGAACACCAAGTGTTCAATGAGAGAACACAAACACATGACAAGGGTGAGCATTATAATCATTATCATGATCAAGGCCAGGACCACCGAAGAGAAGGTAGGAAACATCGTCATGGAGATGGTTCTCCTTCTTCTTCCCCTTCATCATCACATTCATCCTCTCCTTCAACATTAGGATGTAGTCATAAGGAACCTAACCATGAGGATAAGGGTAAGAAAAATGAGAGACCTCGACGAGAGAGTTGAGAGCGAGGACCAGGGCACTCTAGAGAATCAAGGCATGAAAGAAGGGAAAGTAGGAAACCATGTAGACATCATAGATACTATGAAAGAAATGACAACAAAGAACCCCTAATTGCAACCCAAAGCATGTTAGACATCACGGAGGCTGTGAAAATTCCTACAAGGCACCAGAAAGATAGCAGGATCAAGAGACTAGACATGAATAATATCCCATGATTTGAGAGGGGATACAACGTTGATCCTTAGAACCACTTACAGGCATTTCATGATGCATGTGCCTTGCAGAACATCGAAAACGAGTGGAAAAAATTAAAGTTGTTTCCAAGGACACTCGTAAAAGAAGTCGAAAGCTAGTACCAGTCCTTAGAACTAGAAACCAGTAGGAGGTGGAGTACGATGCTTGAACTGTTTAATGATAAATATCAAACGTACTCCCAAGTGTCCAACTTGCGAAAAAAATCCAAGGATGAAAGTAGGGAACTCATGAATCCTTGGATGCTACCATGGGCCATTATTATACAATATTACATCATTATCTAGGCCATGGTTACTTGCAGCAGGATCAACTATGCCACCTCATAGATGGAATTAGGTATGAAACTAGGAGAACCCTTGGAACATATGCCCAAGGGAGATTATCTGAGCTTAGGTCCAATCGGATCCATAGATTGCTGGAACAAGTAGCTAAGGAAGGAGAGCTATGTAAGAGAGAAAGCATGGAAGAATATAACCACGATCCTTCCCTCCAAAAAAGGGGAGTAAAATTTTGTGAGGAGGAGGAAGAGTCATCACTCGAAGAGTTGGTGCATAGGAAAACCTTACTACTGCAAAAATTAATAATAGAAGTGTCGGCTAAGGTAGAACAAATGTGGAACTCCTTAGATAGTAGATTTGAGACCATTCTTAAAATTGTAGAGGATTCTAAGGAGCGAAGTAGTGACTATGATAAAAAGAAGAAGAGGGATTTGGACCATGCACGTAACAGAGGTAAGGGTAAAATGGCTATCACTGAAGAGGTTGTGGATTTGAATACAGACAATGACGGTGGATGTGAGATATGCCAATATGACCATCCTAAGGGATGTTTCCCAATACTCTCACATCTACAAGAGTCTGGGGTGTATGATCTCAATCGAAGACTTAACAAATGGCAAGCACCCCGAAGGTTATCTTATCCCCAAGGTAACCCGAGGTAGTTCCACCAACCATTAACATATTATCCCAGTGGAACTCTGCCACAACCTATTGAGCAACACTAGCAATGGAAATACCCACAGTCATGGGGGATTCCACCACCTAGGAAGCAATACCCTTACCGACAACCGGATCCATATGGATACTACGTGTAGCAGCCAATCTCTCCACATGACTCTATTGGTCATGTGACACCACCACGTCACTATCAAGCTCAGGAGTATTATAGGACTCCTTCTCCTAGGAAAGACACACCACATGCATACCATCCTCCAAACCCATCCACGACTCTTACACCAATAGCTCCACTACCATCCACTTGAGCGATGCAAGGGGAACTCCCCACTCAATCGTAGCAACGCAATGCTACAAGAGCTGTAAACCTTCAATCGACTATTGGTTCTGACAACCGTACAAAGAGAAGACCTTTCTTCAGAACCAATAGTCCAAACAAGCTCTCACAACCACAAGTAGTTGAGCCTCTGAATGTTCCTCCATCAAATAAGGCTTTAGAGCTCCCTTCAAACCAAAAACAGAGCTCAACGCATACGGTTATGTTAACACATACCGTCACTGACTAGATCAAGAAAGGCCACCTTCCCAGGAAATTCTCTTATCTTGGAAGTCCCTTAATTTACCTCCAAGTCATTGGGAATGAACCACGTAAAGCTCTTCTTGACTCAGGTTCCAGAGTCAACTAAATATCACAAGAAAGATATAAAGCCTGGAACCTACCTCCACTAAAGAAGAGCAATATTCGATTAGAGATAGCTGACCAGTCCATCACTGTTCCCTTGGGACTGATGGAGGACATCATTACCACTGTGTGTGGTTGGTCATACCTAGATGATTTCCTAGTAATCCAAGTAAACAATGATAGATGGGACTTCCCACTAATAATGGGAAGGGCATGGCTAAGTACCATAAACACATGCCTAGGAATCCGTGATCTTTCCCTAGAAATATCTAAGGAAAACACTTATGGGAAGATCGAGAAGAAGAAATTTCCATCCATCACATATAGTGATACAGAGGGTGATGGTGTACATGAATGTTCAACATTTCCTTCATGCAACCGGTGTGCCCAGGAAATCAACATACAAAGGTGCTTGTATGTAGCAGCCACATAACAAGAAAACACCCAGTGGTTGATAGCTAACCAAAAGAGCAACTTAACAATATGCATGGAACTAACTGGGGGACCAACGTGCGCTTATGTCGAAATCATAGATACACTGGAGCAAGAGCATAGCCAACTTCCAACCCTTAACCTAAAAACATCAATTGGGAGAAGTTTGACACTTCTAAAAAATTCAAACAAACGCTCATTATTTCAGATCTCTCCCTTTCAATTTAGTCATGGGGGAGATGTCCACCTATGCTGATGATTTGAAGCCCTTAGTTCCTTTTTAAGTTTTTTGTTTCACACATTTTTTGTTTTACAAATTTCTTTAACTTTTCTTGTTTTTGTTTTGCAACATTATTTATACTCTTTTATTTCTTTGTGTGCTTGTTTGTTTGTTTGAAATGTTTGTCACCTAATAAGTGCTCCTGATGGTGGTATAAACTGTATTTCATTGATTACTAATGTTTGGTTTTTACCTTTAAGTTATGATGTTGATACTAAGGTATGGTTCTTTTGATATAGTAGGAAATGAGTCCACTTCATCCATACATACATGAATTTCTATGGTCTCTGTTGGCTTGAACCTGTACAGTCCATTTCTCACTAATAAGAACTATCAATGAATTGGTGACTGGGTATTTCTCAAACTAAGGAAGGACTCAAGGACTGAAAAGGGTGTGACTTCAAGATAACTTGATGCATTTGTGCTGGCCATTCTCTTGGGTGCTTAGATGTTTTCTTGTTAATCCTCTCATACCATTCCAATGCTGCTCCATTATTGAGAAGTTGAGGTAATAAAAATAATAAGTCTTTGCATGGTGTGGTTCTCATGCAAAACAAAAAAAGAAAGAGTGAGAATTCAAAGCACATCCCTTAGAAGAAATAATCATCTGAGCTACAAGCACTAGTTATGAAACTAAATAAAAATGTTTCCTCTAACTAAGGCCCTTCTTGCTTCCTACTTTCTCCTTGTTCATTTCATCGGAATGGTGGTGGCTCTTTGACAAAGGCATTCATATTACTTTAAGTGGATGGATGGGCCAAATGTATTACTGTGAAGTCACTTGATGTGGATTGTTTGACACTATATTTGGAATGAGATCTACTAGGTCACATTAACCATAACTACATAAGGGGCTATACACCACCTTGTTCTTAAGACTCCATTTCATTCTCTCCTTATCATCCTTCTGTCTCCATTTTTCACCTCATTGTCGATTGTATCAATAGTCCATATTTTGGTTGATGCATTGTTTTCTTTTTGGTAAATTCTTGTGGTTAAGACTTTAAATCTAGTCTCCAAATGACATTCCTAGAGCCTATGGACTCTTTGAATGTGGGATTGTTAGGGCATTAAAGGCATGAGCCTACTTTGGGGAGGACCCACTGGCATTCCTATTTGGTGCATCCATTAATTTCTTTCCCCTAAACATTTTTTGCAATCAACATTTATTTTGTTCATCTCCATCTTTGACATCGATTTTATCGACATTTCTGTTGTTTATTTTTCTCCATTTTTTCTTATTCCTTATCTTTTTCCATTCTGTCACTATCGGAGGTTCGCTCTCAATCATGGGGATCCTGGTCCAATTTTTTCGATTTTCTCCTAACCCCTACACCTCGGGTAGTCACAAATATTATATCTCCAGATCCGCATTAGCCATATCACAACTCATCCAATGGATCTTACACTGAGGCAAGTTATTAATTGCATTGTGATTCATTTACCATTGCTAATATCAAATTGTGTTGTGTGTGCAGATGGCAATCATACAATAACAGATTGGACCTGGAGGAAACACTTGGAATGGACTGGCACTGAAGCAGTTATGCAAGGAATAAGATTGATGATGCACTTACGGATGAACAATGAAAGGCACAATCTTGGCGTCAATAGCAATAGACTTCTTCTTTTCTCTCTCTCTTCTCTTTTCTCTCTCAACTACCAAATAAGGTTGGATGTCACATGTGTATAGTGTTTACTCTTGTTGTCATGAATACTAAACTTTCTCATGTATTGTAATGATGATCCATTTACATGTCACCCCATCTCCCATTAGTGTCATTCAAGTCAATAATCCCATACCTCCCCAATATTTTGTAAGGAACTCGAGGACGAGTTTTCATTCAGTCATGGGGGTATGATGAGTCACGATATCGCATCGGTCGCGATATCACGTACACGATATCGTGTTCGCGATATTGTGTCAGCCCCTACAATATCATGTACATGATATCACAGCCTATCACCAATTCTATAAATAAGAGGCAGCTTTCCTTTGTTTCTTCATCTAGATCTAGACCCTTAGCTAAACTCTGGCAATTTTACCATTCAAGAGATAGAATAATTTCCATGTGCTTGCAGTAGGAGTCTCAAAGTGAATGGATGTTTATTCAAGAAAATTGTACCTGAGCACACATTGGTGTAAAGAAATAAAGGAAAACTTTCTAATAAACCTTACAGTACATGGACTAAGCTAAATAGGACTTAATTACTATTGAATGTTTAAATGATTTCTTAGATAATTAAATCTCTTTCAACCCTCAACTCTCCTAGTTTAGTGCATTCAGTACGACCGCTTCGAGCACGTGCGCTATGCTTGGCAACCCAGTAACGAATAGCATTTGGTAATCCTAGTAGTGTTGCACTAGTTGAGGGTGTGTATGGCAAGTGGGAACAAATACTGATGCTAGGATGATTAGAGCTTAGTTAGTGAAAGTTAGTTACTTAGTCTCTTCACCCTTTCTCCTACTAGCATAGCAATTAAAAAGATAAAAGAAATTAAAATCACATACCTCAAACTTACTTAACCATACAACCATAAAAATACAACTAAGTTTGGGAAGAGAGCGATTGATTAACCTTAAGTGTTCCATTCAGTGCATAAGAACTTAGTCCTTGGAGTTCGATCGGATCATGCGTGAGAACTAAGTTTTGTGTACGGGTACCTCACCACTCATCACCACTGTAGCTTAGGACCTATAGGCATACAACAATCAATCCATATCAATAAAAAATTAAGCATTTAATAAATAAATAAGATATCATAAAGTGAAATAACATTACACTCATACCTAGCTCTAGGTCCACTTGTTGCAAGTGGTCCACCATGTCCTCAACAAAGCCTTCCATGAAGGAAAATTTATCTAACATATCTACCCATGGATCCATGTTGTAGGTAGATGTGATATGACTTGTAGGAATATTTGATGCTATAATACAATGATGCAATTAGCATATTGAATAATAGCTAAAGATACCAAAGCAAACAAGGGAAGATAGATGGCACTGCAAGTTGATTACCTAGCAAGCCCTCAAGCATGAGTGCAGGGGCTCACCTAGCTACATACCATTAAAAAAAGTGTTAAATTCATCCCCATTAGGTGGAGCAACCCCTCCTCTTCCAACTAATAGAGGGCCTCTACCAGCTTGTGAAGCTCATCCCCATGAGCTACTTCCTCCTCAACCTAAGGAGGTGCTTTCTTCGATGCTGCCTTAGCTACTGCTCTTATAGCCCTCTCTTCTTTTTCTGTAGTTAACACACATATATAGCACATCATTAGCTAATTAATAGTATCACATAAAAGAAAATAATAATAATAATAATAATAATATATGAATGTAACTAAGGCATCTAAAAAGTTGCATATACTAACCTACAACATCTGCTTGCAATCTTTGTAGCTTGATGTGGATCCTTTTACTACTTGGCTTCCTGATCTCAAGGGTAGCTTCCGCTTGAAAATGCAACCTCTTGATCTCTTCCTTAGATTCCCCCACCATCTCTACTATGTAGTAATCTACCTTTCTCACATTCCTAGTGCCAGCTAGAGGACCCTTTCTTGTACCATGGCATGAATAATGTGAATGTTCCATGAGATCCTTGGTCATTACTAATAATGACTCATCGATCCCCTCTGGAGTGTTCTACATGCATGTGGTCAAAAATATATGTTTGACCCAAGACCAAGATAGCTACTCACAATCCTACACCACCCATTATCCATCATCTTGCATGACTAAAAGCTCTACAAACCTTCGTAAGTATCCTGCAAAGAATGTGAAATGCTGGAGGTTGAATCAAAGACTAGAAATATTTACATGTAGGCCAATGGCTATGTACACTACCTAGTTGAACCTTGTACCATCTAGAAACACCTCCTTTATCACCCATTCCTATTTCACCCCTAGGATATTTCCTTGGAAGAGCAACTTCAGAAAAGCATAAGTGCAAAATAGAGGGTAGAGCTCTTGCACCTCAGGCACCTGCACATATTTGATTGATATGCCTTTATGAGATTGAGTGGTCCCTAACTAGACCTTAATATCCTCTCTATAATCCACCTCCTTGTTGGCCTTATTGACAATCATTAGGCTATCAACAAGGATTCCAAAGAGATTAGCAAAGAAGGCTTCACTAAGGTCGAACACTACCATCACACGATGCACCCAGGTGACAAACTACTTGACATCACTGCTAAAGGATTCAATGATGCTAACCATTTTGACCACCAAGATACTTGGGCTAAGTACCAAGAATCAGTCCATTAACCCGACATGCATGAGCTAAGCCATTAATGCATCTAGTACTTTGTGGAATAGCCACTATTGCACACCCTCTATATTGTCATATTTCATGATGAGTGTGGCTTTCGTGTGACTCATGGTGATCACTGTCACCTTGGCTAAGGCACAACCACTACAATAAAAAGTAAAAGAATGTTAGCACTCCAACATGCATGGAAAACTAAAAGGTGTACATAAGCACTTGGCAAGAAATTTGAATACGCATGTGGTAGAATGGGATGTGAGATGGGGGTGGTGTTGCAAACACATCCTCAATGTTAATCTCACCAGCCACCTACTCCTCATCCAACTAGATGTGGGTCTTGCATTGCTTATATGCCTTTAGGTATTAGGAAATGTAGGCCTCTAGATCATGCTCCACCTACTCAATCATAGCTACTCAAACATTTGTGGATGATGAGAATACCTCCAAGGCAATGTAGGTTAAGGCTAGAGCATCCACATCATCATGCAAGCCATCCTCATCAACTCTAAATCTAGTAATCAAGCATGCAACCATTATCAATTTAATGAGCAAGTAGCACAAAAAAAACATGCAATAAGCCATATAAGCACTTACCCTCCAATGCAACAAGTAGTTCCAGGTGGGTTTTGTTACAGAGTATGCAAACATTACATGATAAAAATGATGTTATTCTTGTTATAACAACCAAACCCCATCATGTGCCATACTATGGATAACTACTGAATGCTCGTAGGACCTCTTCCTAAGCCTCCTGCCCCATCAATGTTAGAAATGAACTCATCTAAGATGAACTTCAGGATGCTCTGGTTAGCCCTGGGTAGTAGCATCTCATGATAGTACTAGTAGCCTCAACTACCAAGTGTGACCACATGATCATACTAAACTACTATAATAGGTATTCTAGGAACTCCTAAGCTCCTAGCTAAAACCACACCACCTGATGATTCACTTGCATGTTTGGCATAGGCATGTTGGGAATAGGTTTACTCATGCAACATAGGATGTTCACAAGGTCAATCACTATTAAAACAAGCTTCAACAATACAATGCAATCACTAAGCAATAGGCAAAGGATTAGTATGCATGCATAGATGCAAAGGTTTGACATACACATTAGAAATTATTAGCATAAATTAATGAAAAGGAAATTTTGGCAATACACCCTAAGGCCCAATGGGTGTAGGACATATCTTAACTCATTCGACACACCTGGCACTCATTAGGGTTTAGCACATTTTTACAAGCTTAGCGCTACATTTTCCAAGTTTAGCACTATGCATAGTGAACAAAATTTTCACTAACTCTAGACTATCTTAGTGGAAAGCATTGTCCCAAAAATGGAAAAATTTTTACTAACTTTGGACTACCTTAGCAAAGAGCGTAGTCCTATAAAAATAGACATTTTGGTAAACACTTTACAAAATAGGCATTCTAGCAAACACTTAGTGGACTACACACTCAAGGCGTAGACAGTGTAGCCCCACAACCATGGAGAGCATAGTCTCTCGATGTACCAAATCCATCACTCCTGACTAGGGCTCATCCTACCTTTTTGCTATCATGGTAGACTGTGCCCAACCCCACCCCTACCAAGAAAGAAAAACAAAACAAAAAAATAATAGCACATGCCCTAATGCTAGTCATATCCATATCCCTACGGCTATGCCATGGAGCATAATGGCACCCCTGATTTCCATGGCCATGCTATGGTGCATAATGCATAGGGTCCTAACCCTCCTACCTAGAGAAAAAAATAGAACAAAAAAATTTAGCAAGAAAAACCCTTCCTAATAGTGCAAAAACCCCTTCAGCCATGTTGTGATGCACAATGTGCAATGCCAAAACCCCCTCACCATGCAAAACTTCAACGCCCATGTCAACGGTGACCCTTAAAAGCCATGTGGCCATAAAACCCTATGTGTGTCAAACCCTTACACGGCCCTAAGCCCCCATATAGACATAACCCCACATAATTCTACCAAGAAATAGACAACAGATAAACAAGAAGAAACAATAGTATGCAATCATAGCCATAGCCCCTTGTAACTACATCATGCTACATAGCGGTGGCCATGGTCCTCACAGCTATGCCACAAAATGTGATGCACTGCCCCCAAACTCCACAAGTTTTCCTTAGTGCATGAAACCCTATGCACATCCCTCAAGACCTAAGAAAAAAGGATAAAGAACCTCCTTGCCATAGAACACCCTCCCCACCACCACATCGCACCATGGACGATGCATAGCCGCGACATCCACTGGGATGGTAGGATGCACAAGGTAGCACATGGGACTACACTCGTAAGTCCTCAATTCAAAAAAGTAGAGAAATGAAATAGAAAATGAGCCAAGGGGGAGAGTCTAGTTGGTGTACCTGGCTGATGCCAACGACCTCCTCTCCTCCACATGTACCTATGACAAGCGGTTCAGTGCTCTATCTCCCTTGGTAACTTTCACCAACCTTGCATGGAGGCGTTCACTCTGGCACATCATCTTTTCCCCAACTACGCTCTTCATTGATGATGACAGCCAAAGCAACAACAAGACTATGGTCTTAACATCATGATGAAATGGAAAAAAACTATATGTTACCATGGTAAAATCATGTCTATATATCCCCTAGGGTTATTTAATGGTCCACCAACCTAGGACTACATTTGCCACCAAACACCCAATGGAAAGCATAGTTGGTTGAGAGCATAGTAAACCATACTTAGCCCAAAATTGTGAGTTTTCACTACCCTAAAAATGCCCAAGTTAATTCCACTCCTCAAGCATGGTCAGCCCTTCCTAGAATGGCATGTTTGATGCATCCAAAATCTACTAAGACCTAAAACAAGCATACATATGGCCTACTAAGGCCCAAAATTGGCACAAAAATGTTTACCTTCCATAACAATTTGAATGCATACTTAAGAAAACTTCATTACATTTCTTTTCCCATTTTTGCATATTAACTTTGTTAAAATAGGTGCCACTTGACATTTTTCTAGTCTATTTTGTGGGAACACAACATGGCTATGCATAAGTAGACCTTCTTACCCTTAGTCCTCATGGGGTCTTACAGTGACATCAAGCCATGCACTAACCCTCATTGCCTGTACCTCAATCCCACAGACTACCAAAAATACATAGCCTACATAGAAGCACCACTAGATTGGCCCAACCATCTAGTTGAGGATCTCAACTAGAGGCAGGGGACATCATAGAGGATCCCCTTCTCAAGATGCCTATGACACCTCACAATGGTAAAGCAAGAACACTAAAACTAAGTTTCTTGCTAGAACGTTAGCATGCTCAAGACATCCCTAGAGTGGTTAATGATAATATTCAAGCATTTTCATGGTGATATAAGGATATGTTGGGCCTAAATCCTTGGCTAGTCTAGCACAATGTCATCCTTAATCCCTACATCAAACCAGTTAAATAGGAAGTGCACAAGGTTATACTTGAGGTGGCATTGGTAGTCTATGATGAGATCACCAAGCTTTATAAATCTAGTTTCATCTAGGCTATTGACTATGCAGATTGGATATCCAACATCATAGTTGTGCCTAAGAAAATGGAAGTATATGCATTTGCATAGACTTCTAGGACCTAAACAAGGAAACCATGAAAGACAACTTCCCGTTGCCTAGTATTGATGAACTAATCAATACCATGGCTAGACATGCCTTGTTGTCCTTCATGGATGAGTTCTCAGGCTACAACTAGATTAGGATCAACCTTCAACACTAGCTCAGTATAACCTTTATAACAACTTAGGTAAATTTTGCTACATAATGATGCCTTTTGGACTAAAGAATGTAGGAGCAGCATGCCAATGAGTAATGACATAATATTTAGTGATTACATGCTAAGTTTTCTTAATGACTACATGGATGATATAGTAGTTAAATCTAAGATGGACCACAACCACACAAATGACTTAGAATTATTGCTTGAATGTTACCTAAAACATGAGCGTAGGCTAAATCCTAAGAAATGTGTTTTTGGCATCAGAACAAGTAGGATTCTTAACTTTGCGGTATCCAAAGTGAGACACCTCAAAAAATGTGAGGTCATTCTAGCTTCACCAGGCCTTGCAATCCATGCAAGCACTACGACAGTTCATCAGGAGGAGAACACTCTGAGTCTAGGCCAGCTAGTTCAGAAAATTTTCTACTTTAGGTGTAAACAGGCTCTACAGCTCATCCTACTTGTCCACCTAAGTAGCCCGCCTGGTCGACAACCTGGTCAGAAATGGCATAGAGTTGGCAGTAGCATTCTGGGTGCTCCAAGAATAGTTTGGAAAGTTTTGAAAGTCATGAAGTCTGATACGCTACGCTATGCCTTGCCATGTAGTGTAGCAAGCTTCGGAAGACAGTTGCAGAATGAAGCGCCATGCTACACTATGCCACATAACGTAGCGTAGCATGGCAATAGCTTCACCGATAGTTCCCCATGCTCAATTTCAAATCCTTCACCAATGTTCCTGTCCACTAGGAAGCGATGGACCATGTTTGCTACTATGCTACATTGAGCTACAAGGTGCAGCGAGGTGTAGCAATCCTATGGAAGAGACAAAAGGCGGCTTGAAGGGTGGAAACAACAAAGTTCACGAGACATGCATTGCAGAAAGCAAAGTTGATAAAATCGGTAAAGCTTTCGTGACTAAGGCTAGTTGCTACGCTACGCTACGCTATGTAGAGTAGCATAGCATAACAAGCATCCATCACACATATAGCAAAATGAACAACGAGATGCTATGCCAAGCATGCTACGCTAAAAAGCACAGCAAGGCATGCGGGTGGTTGTGTGACATCAATGCACTTCACCTAATTGGACCATTGGCACATGTCTCCAGATGTTGATGGCGTAATTACGACGTGGCAAGTTTACAGTTAGAGCATAGAAAGCTTGCATTACAATGGTCTTGTAGGTCCAATGATCATATATGACATGTGTGGAACCAGAAGGTCAACGCACACCCTTTGGCCCTATAAATACCCCAAGAAATAACATTCAAAATAGTCCAAAATTTTTTGAACAAAACAACATTAAAAGAGTTTGGAAAATTTTGAACGAAACGGCTTCAAAGGGTTTGGAATTTTCTGGAAAATAGCATTCAAAAGAGGTCCAATTTTTGCTAAGTCTCATACTCTTTTTTTTCTCTGGCATTCAAGCTCTCTCCCTAGCACATTGCAACAATATTGTAAGCTGTCTATTTGACACTACAAACAGTTAGCGTGCCCAGCTAATATTTTGTTCTATACCCTTTCTACCACCTTGGTAGAACCCCTGTATTGTTAGCACTCAAGGCCCCCCCCCCCCAAGCGTACCACCTGTTCTATTCTCTATACACCCTGGTTACTCTTGGGATCTTTGCACTTCATCACGCTGTGCAACTAACTATATCCATCTCAACAGAGCAAGTCTATAGCTTCGGAGCAGTGCATGTTTCTAACTATACTTTATTTTATTTCTTTCTTGTTATCTCGTTTGCATTATTTTTTCTATTTTATTTACTTTCAAATCATTACTTCGCATTGTTGTCGCATTTTTCTGCTTTATTTACTTTCAAGCATTATTTTGCATTTCTGTTCAATCTCAAAAGTACATGTTGCGAAAGGCTATATAGACGTCGACGTAAGTCCCTATCTGATTGACCAGACCATTCAGGGTGCTCCATATCTGCACACACCCAGCACGGCCCTCCTGTAGGTACAGGGTCGAAACTATCATGCCCATCGACCCCCCGGTGTTTTCCAACCATCGATATTTTCGGTTGTTACAGTTTTCTGGCACTAGAAGGAGGGCCTTTTGGTGCCTTTTCCATGTGTCACGGTAGTTTTGTGAGTCTTCTGTACCCTAATACACATAAGTGTAAACGTGAAACCCTCCTGCAGTTGTTTGTGCTTTGTGCGGTGTAGATCGGTCGCCTCGATGGTTCCTCGAGAGCCCTTCAAAACACAAGGCCTCCGATTGCTAGGTAACTAGCTCTTTTCTGGTTGTCTCGCATGCATTCTGTACCCCATCTCATGTGGTATAAACCAGTCACTTTGACGATCGCTCAGGGATCTTGCAAGATGCAAAGCCTTTTTGATCGCTAGTTAGCTTGCCCGTCTTATGGTTGTCTTGCATGCGTTCTGTACCCCATCTTGTGTGGTACAGACCAATCACTTCAATGGTCCTTCGAGGATCCTACAAGAGACAAAGCCTTCTTGTTATCTTTCTTGTCTTACGGTAGTCTCGTAAGCCCTCTACACCCCGATACACATTAGCATAGACTTGACACCCATTTGTGGTTGTTTAAGCATCGTGCGGTGTAGGTCAGTTGCCTTGACGGTTCCTCAGGAGCCCTACGAGACATAAAACCTCTGATGGCTAGTTAACTCGCCTTCCCTTTTCACAGTAGTCCTGCATGCACTCTGCACCTTAGCTCACACAGACATAAATGTGACACCCTATTGTGTTTGTTTGCATGTTGTGTGGTGCAGGTCAGTCACCCCAACAGTTCCTCCAGAATCTGGCAAGACGTAAAGATTTTTTTTCACTATTTCTTCCAATTTTCCTGTTCGTTTGCACTCTTTGGCATAGCTTTTGTGCTTTCCTTTTGCATAACTACTTGTTTAACAATGGCTTTTTCAACTACCGCTACCGAATGCCTTCAACATGGAAGCCCCCTTCAATGTTGAAGTTCCCGTCACGGTTCAAGGCACTACTGGTGCCGAACAATTGTCGAATCCAACGTTGCAAGCATGTTGATCTCTTAGAATCCAAAACTAGGAACCTGAGGGATTAGCCTAGCAACACGAGTGTTACAATTTCCTTTGTGCAAAGGTGCAGGCTAATTTGCCCTTGGATTTACATGAACTCGAAGAAAAATGTAGCTTCGAGTTCACGTACTGCAATGGGAAGGAATTCGTTCTGGTCCTAGCATTTCATTACCTTTAACACAAGCATATCAAAGGCTTCTGGATCAATTAATCCAGTTGTCTAGGCTTAGGGAGCAACAGGACACCACGTCCAACTAGGAAAACACCTTTCATGATGGATAGGAGGAACTTGATTCCCAATTTGATGAAGGAGGTCAAGCCAACCCCATTCCTGTCCCACCTACCCAGTCCTTCTGGGCCAACCCACTATCTGTCACTGCTCCCTTTGCCATCACTCCTACACTTTAATAGCCTACAATCACAATGGAAATGGGTAGCCATGCCACATTCCTGGTGTATCATCATCCTTGTTCCCCTATTGCGTTCATAGTAACTATGCCCCTACAAACTATTTATCAGCACATTCTTGTAGTGCATAATATGCCTATCACAGATACCCTATCGAATGTTCACACTGTACCTACTTCATAACCACACATAACTTCCATGCCAATTCCTACGTACACATTTATTCCACCCACTGTGGCAGGCCCTGGCCCGTCCACATGGTGGACCCCGTTCGCTTCATCATCTGTTCTACAACCATCGCAGATGTCTCACTACTTTTGCCCAACCCCGCAAATGGTACATCGTAGCACAGGGCCATGGTTTGTCCCGTCGATGATCCAAACGGTCTATCTGGTGGCTCAACCTGCTGTTATTGCTCCGACAGTACCACCCACTAGGTGGTGGATAACGTAAGCATCACCTTTAGTGAGGGTGGATCTGACGACACTGCCGATGAGTCAGCCTGCCACCACCACCATGCTACATGTGGGAGCTGCCACTGCAGTCCCTCAACTATCCACAACATCGCTAGGTCTAGACTAAGTGTTTCAGCTCATCCAAACCCTCACTAAGGAAATAAAATGCCTCAAATTTGTTAGGTCTGACATGGTACAAGTCATGGACTTCTATTAGGATGACCCCTTTAGCCTTGTAATCCCAACTTTGACGTTACCTTCTGGGATGTCTCTCCCGTACTTCATGAAGTACGATGGGGAGGGAGATCCCAACGTGCATCTTGTCACTTTAAGGTCTGAGTCTTTGCTATTGCAACAATGGTTGCATACAATCATTCGCATATTCGCCATGTCCCTAGCTGGGAAAGCCCTAGACTGGTATCGTGCATTGTCATGCTCATCCATTTCAACTTTGGAAGAGCTCCTGACCTAGTTCGTGACATGCTTCAAGTACAAATTGAGGCCAAAAACCACGCTGGATCTGTTGATGAGTGTGAAAAAAGACCTGCTAGAACTAGTCCAAAAATTCATTCAATGATGGAGCACAACCCTTAATGAAATTCATAAGCCCATTGCAGAGGCTGACTTGCTGGCCATCTTTAAGGGTGTAGTAAACGACTTCATCAAGTCCAAACTGTACTATCTTGCTCCTTGCTCTCTTAGTCAAGCTTTTGCTCAAACTAAGAGCATATAGGATGCGACCGAGGCAAGCAAAGACTCGGCCTACATCACTTACAAGAGCACCCTCGCAAAGAAGGACAAAGGTAAGGCTCTAACAACCACAGTGACCATTGTGGCAATCGAGGCCAAGCCCAAACCTAGCAGTAGTGGTAGCAAGAATAACAAGAAATCGGCCATACCTGTGGCTAACCTTGTGCCCAAATTGGGCCAAGCACTGCAACCTACTACACCTACTCCCGAGACATCTACATAGACCAAACCCAACTTTGAGTGCAAAGACCACTCAAAGTACACCCCACTACCTCTCAAGCCTTTAGAAATCTTGAAAAAACTATTGGCAGCAGGATACATCCAACACAAGCAGATGTTGGAAGAACCAAACATAAGACATCAACGCTACTGCGAGCTCATTAGGAATCCTTCTTTGGCCTTGCCCAATGAGCCTCTAGTTCCTAGGGGTTTTAGGCTAGACAGGTTTTGTGACTACCACCAACTATGTGGTTACACCACGGATTATTATCTGTGGTTGCAGGATGACATCCAAAGATTAATCGATCTGGGGAAGTCGGTGCTAGATGAAAGCAACCCAGTACACCCTGAAAATCAATCTATGTATGTCTACAAAAATCCCCTCAATTCCAATAATGCCAGTTATGTAATCAATGCCATCGACATTGAATATGACCCTAGGCCACACTTCCAACCATTTTTGATCGTGTATGTCAGAGTAGTGCAACAGCACCACCAACGGTTGGTCCAAGCTCATAGCCACCCTTCATCCTGAAAGTCCCACCATGGGCATCCACCTTTGCACTGCCTATTGGCGAGGCCACATGATCCCGTCAGTTAACACCTCTAGCCCCATTCATCATTAGGGATCCGACGTCTTCGACAGCCCCTATCTCGTGCAATAGAATTGAACAACCTCCTCGTCCCACAAGGCAAGAAGCTCACCAGTCAAGCGAGACGTTAGAGGGAAGTACTGTCAAGGGTATCCCCAAGCCTACGCCTTCGCCCCTCACATCCACACCTTTGTCACCAAAGATGAAGGTTGACACGATTACGTAGCTTGTACCACCCAGCTAACAAGGATTTGAACCTAGATCTGAAGTCACCTCTCCTCAGGAGATTCATCTTCTATGACCAATCGAAGAGGAAAAATGCATCAAATAAAGGGGTAGCCAAGATTTTCTGGATGCCCTCACCCAGGTCAAGCAAGCTCTAAAGCAGAAAAATGCTACACCAAGCTTGTACGACCTAATCATGACATCTATACCCCATCGAGAAGCTCTAGTCCATATATTAATGGTGATTCCGATCAACAAAAACATGCCAGTAGAAGAGGAAGCGATCCACTTGGTAATGCTTCCCTCTGTACCTGCAGAGCCCATGCCACCCTAATTAATTTTTCATAACAATGCCATTAGGGAAGATCTCGAAGGGGGTCAAGTGACTACGATGCCTCTCTTCATCACAATTCAGATCAGCCAACACTGGATCTGAAGGGTACATGTTGATGATTGGGCCACCAAAACATCATTTCCTTCCCTATTGTGGATAAGTTGGGATTGGTCGACCGGATCAAACCAATGATGACATCGTGTATGAGGTCTTTCAACGGGGCATGTGTTCTGGTGAAAGGCACAGTTCACATAAACTTTGTAGTAGGGGACAAGTTCCCCACAGATGCAACATTCATCGTAGTCAAAGAAATGCCTGAGTTTAACCTAATCTTGGGAAGGTCATGGTTAGCACAACTTAGGGCTATCTCCTTGCGTATACACTAGGAAATCCACTTACCATATGCAGGTAGGGAGGTGGTAATCCATGGTGATGAAGTGGCAATGCAAGCAATCAGCAACGTAAACATGGAATAGGGCTCAGAGATTATGACCTCTAAGAATGAAGCACCTATTCATGCATGCATTAATCATTCAACGAAAGGATCGACCTAGTGAGCTGACTCCCAAATCAAAAATGCATGGGTCAAGTTGCCCTTCCAAGTGGAGGACAACGATGTGAAAAAGTGCCTTGGCGAAACACCTTGGCCTTACATTCCGATCAACCCACGACAGGTGAAGAAGCAGCTACGCACAACGTAGCAACCCTATCACTTCCTGCCAAGTTTCCATCCATTGTACATTTTCCGTTTCCTTGCCTTGTTAGTATGCCATCCTTCTGGCATGCTACGCTAACGACCCGAAATGGCCTAAAACTATCATCACCATTTTTGCTTCGTTAACATATTATCTCTTTTGGCAATGGCCTAGAATGGCCTAAAACTAGCATTTTTTCTTCTCTCTTTATCCTGTTGGCATGTTACACAATGGCCCAAAATGGTCTAAAACTAGCATCGTTTATTTCTGCTTTATTAACATGCCATTTTTCTAGCATGCTACGCTAATAGCCGAAAATGGCCTAAAACTAGCGTCATCTCTTTGTTTCTTTGTTAACAAACTATCTCTTTTGGTAGTGGCCTGAAATGGCCTAAATCTAGCATTGTTGCCTTTCACTTTGACATGTTGCACAATGGCCCAAGATGGCCTAAAACTAGCATACGAGAGCACGAAAACTTTACATAGTACACAAGTTAACATAAAATCGATTTCTTTTCTGAATTTTTTTTTATTTCATTCAAAATTTTCACCTATTGGCAATGTTTGCAAAATTTTCAAACAAAAAAAAAGAAATTCCTATGCTATCATGGGATGTCTCCGTTAGCATCACCTTCGCTGCTTGCCTCTACTTCATCTACTTGTGCATCATTCGCCCCTACATTGCCTTTTGCCAGTTCTTCATTTCCTCCCTCCACGAGTCTCACACCCTCATCTAGAGCCTGCATCGCAAGAATGAAGTAGTCAGCTAGGGCAATAACTGCAACAAACACAAGCTATAACATAGCATGAGCATCTACCCATTAAAGCGACTAACCTGAGAGGAGCCTGCATCGGTCTCAAGGGATATTTGGTCTAGAACAAGCCTGAGGAGACGACAAATCTCCTCTATCGTAATGTGCATACAACGCGTATCACTAGGTTCAACATTTGCAGCAGCAGCTTTCTCCGTTTCCACGGTCATCCATTTCAGAGGTTCCAAGGAAAGAGAGGCGGTTGCGGTCTCTCCTGTAGGAAGATCCACCTTCAAGTCAGGAGATTTCGTGACCTTCACCTACTCTTTGAACTTAGTGTAGGCCTCAGAAGCATCGATGGCATTCATGAATGCTTCATACATAAATGCCTCCAAAGCACCATCTTTGTACAGTGTTCGATGGGTGTCGTTCTCCAGCTTGTATGCATGTTTATGGTTTCTCTGTGTTCACCCCCATTCGAAGACTTTGACGCTGATATCTTTCATATCTTGAAACTTCTAGGCTAGCAAGTCCATATGCATTTGTTGTTTGACTATCTCGCCGATGGATTCAACGTTCTGGTGAACAATAGTTCAAAACCTAGGGTAGTCATCTACAGCCCTCTTATAATCGACAACGTTAGGGTTATGGTTTATCAAAAAGTTGATCCTCGACCTGAGTTTCATCACCTCGGTGACTAGGTTGGCCTCTCTCTACTCAACCTTGTGGGCCCATTTCCATAGGTCCTCATTGACGTGCCTACATTCCCATAGAGAGTGTGCCAAGTGCAAGATGCATTTGTGAGCCTTGTTGAACAAGAGATGAGGCACCTAGATCATGTCAAGTAAGAGTGTAGGCATAATGCCAACTTTCATGGGTCGAGCCGAGTTCCATTTGAGCTGAGAGGCTGTGTCAACATGAAGAGCGTAGCAATCGTGTTAGCATAGCAAAATCAGCAAGCTCAAATTTTTTTAGCAAAACAACATAGGAGCACTTAATAATGCCACTTACCTACGCTAGGGTCCACCTAATGAAAGCATCTGATCATGTCATCAACAAGTCCTTGCATGAATGTAAACTTGTCAAGGATCTCAATCCATGACTCTACACGAATCAGAGGGGGTCCTACGACATTAGTAGTAGCACCTGTTACATGATTAAGCATGTCAGCAATGGCAAAAATGGACTATGATAAGGTACACATCTTGCCAACTCACCAGTGCCCGACTGCGATCTTTCTTCTTGCTGAGGCAAGATGATCATGGTAGCCTCGATGGAGGGCCCTTCCAAGTCCATTCCAGTCCCTTTCTCATGCACTGGTGCCTTTCATTTTAGGAGACCAACATATTTTTTATTCAAGGGAGGTGCCTCTTCATCAGTAGTAAGAGGCTCCCTAATGAAGAGAGCCCCTGCCCTAGAGATAGGAGCTCCCTTATTCTTGACCAGGGCCCTTTCCTCCAAGACTAGGACCTCCGTGTCTTTATTTGTCGCCCCCATCCTAAGGGCCGACACTTCCTCATCACCTTCTTCTTCATCTTCTTCTTCCTTTACTAAGAAAAAAAGGCATGTTTGCATCGATTCAAAACAAGCTAATTCAAAACAGATGCTATGCTATGCAGCACTACCTAGCGTAGCAAACTATAGCAAAGTAAGCATTACAAGAAAATGCTTATCAATGGGGGGTTGCATCCTCTGCATCTTGAGCCATAGTCTTCGTCCCTCCTCTTTGTGAGGGGTTTCCCTAGCTGGGGGAGGTCTCTTCCTTCACAACTCTTTGGGCATAGTCTCAGCTATGAGATGTTCACCCCATGTCACGCTATCAGTTATGATAGAGGGCATCTCTCCTATGCTGTCTTAGCCATGAACATTGCAAACCGCCTGATTTTTAGTCATTACAGACAACGACTCCCTGACCATTTCTGGGGGATCCTGGGCTCGCATGATCTAGAGGACCTATCGAATCCATGGCTTGGGAATCTGGTCATAATCTCGCATGGACCAAACTCCATCCTCCTTGACCACCAGGAACTCCACGAAGCACTTCAAACAACCTATGTAGAAGGCATAGTGTATGTTAAAGCGGGACTTCGTTTACTCATGGAGCCCCAAAATCTTAGCCTGCAAGCCACTACATAGGAAATTGGCCCAGTTGTAACAGGCCCCTTCTTCCATAACCTCCCGCATTACCCAAGCCTGCTTAAGCCCTAAGACCTTTCCTTGGGTGAGTAGTTGAGGGAATGCACTGGCACGAAAGACTAGGTAAATCCCCATGGCAAGGTTGTCCTTAAGATCTTCCATGGGGAACCCTTTTCGCTCCTTGGTAAGCCTCAACCACTCCTCGATATGCTGCTTTTGAAGAGTCAACTCCTGCTTGCCCTTTGACACTACAGAGGCGCCATCGGCAAGGATGCCAAATAGATCCTCAAATAGCTAGTCATTGATTTCAATGGCCACTCGCACGTCCCACACGTATGTGCGAAAATGGCTCACCTTCCTAGAGAAAGAGTTAACCAAGGAAAGCATCTCGGCAGCAGAGACACTCAGATTTAGAGCCATGAAAGATCCATAAGAACCACCTTTCGAACTTTCTCAAGCAAGGATTCTGGGGCCCCTTTTTCTAACCTGCTTTGGCTCATCACTACTTCACCGTATTTGAAGTATATGTTTGCCCTCTGCCTCTCAGTGGTTACCACCATCACCTCATGAGGCTTCTTTGCCCCTGCAACAACTTTCACAAATGCACTTAGCATTACACTGTAGATAATGCAAAGATTAAGAAAACACTTGAGCATGCGGCGCATGCATTTTGACCCACTAGGTCTATACGGTAACAGGAACAATGGGAGTTCAATCAAAACCTCTTCAACTGTGATCTGTTTAAAGGGTTCTTTCCACTCCTTATCTAGCCAACCCTTCTCCCAACACTGATTGTAGAGAATGCAGAGTGTGCGTAGATAGGTACGGTATTCTCCCCCACACTGGCGAATCAGACCTACCTGTAGGTTCTTGGTAGAAGCAAACTCCCGTAAGGCTAGTTGCACTATAGCCAGCAGACCTGGTTGGTCGTGAACCCTGTCATCATCAATGTAAAACCTAGTGATAAATAATACACCGTTACGCCTTTGGCCATTATGGCCAGTGTTGCACAAAAAAGCAAAGAAAAGATGCAAAACTCACCCACCAGCACAATAGATAGTCCCATGTCTATTCTGAAAGTACATCGCCATGTCATGTGCAAGAAACAATTTGTTGTATGGGTGATAGCAGTTAAATTTTGGCATGTCCCAGATCCAAGCTAAATGCCTCAACCCTGTTGAGTGTTGGCTGGATCCTCCTCCCTGCTTGCTAATGATTTCCTCATAAATAAAATATCTCAGGATGCCTCGATTTGTCCTTGGCAACATGGCTTCTATTATGGCGGATGCCTACCTTAAGAAGCTATTCTATTTCTTCTTTTACTACTTGCTTCAATTTTGGGTTCAATCGCCTCTGCGATTGTTTTTGAGGTTTCATGGAGGGGTTAGTGTAAATCCTATACTGGCATATCCTTGGATCTATTCCAATTAATTTGGGATATGACCAGGCAAAGGCTTTTGACCACTTGTTTATTACTTTCAGTAGTCTTCCTTTTTGTTTGGAAGCAGGTCTTGCATTGATGATTACCGATTTTTCATTTTCAAGGATCATATATTCTAGACCAGTGGGCAATGGTTTTAATTCTAGGGGCTCTTGTTTGAATTTTTTAGGAATTTCCAACTTCCCCCAGTTGATGTTTTCAAGGTTAAGGCTTAGAAGTTGGCAGCGGACTTGCTCTAATGCATCTATGCTTTCAATGTAAGAAAACGTTATTTCCTTAGTTAGTTCCATGCACATGAGTGAGTTGCTCTCTTGATCAGCTATTAGCCACTGGGTGTCTTCTTGTCGTGTGGCTTCTGCATACAAGAACTTTTGTATGTTAATGTCTTGTGCACATCGGTTGCATGTAGGCAATGCTAAACTTTGCACAACCCGTGATCTCTGCACACAATTTCACCATGTATCACTGTATGCGATGCATAGAACCTTCTTCTTCTCGATCTTTCCAAAAGTGTTCTCCTTAGATATTTCCAGGGAAAGATTGCGGATTCCTAGGCATGCATCTATAGTACTTAGCCATGCCCTTCCCATTATGATTGAGAAGTCACTTTTACCGTTATTCACTTGTATCACTAGGAAATCAGCTGGGTACGACCACCCACACACAGTGGTGATGATGTCCTCCACCAGTCCCAAGGGAATAGTGATGGACTAGTCTACTAGCTCTAGGTGAATATTGCTCTTCTTCAATGGAGGTAGGTTCCAGGCTTTGTACATTTCTTACGATATTAAGTTGACTCCAGAACTTGAATCCAGAAGAGCTTTGCATGGCTCATTCCCAGTGATTTGGAGATAGATTAGAGGGCTTCTAGGATCAGAGAATTTCTTGGGAAGGTGGCCAGCCTTGATCCAGTCAATAACGACATGTGTTAACATGACCATATACGTTGAGCTTGGTGTTTGGTTTGAAGGGAACTCTGAAGCTTTATTTGATGGGGAGGGATTCAGAGGTTTAACCGCTTGTGGTTGTAAGGGCTTGATTGGACTGTTGGTTCTAAAGAAAGGTCTTTTCTTCATATGGTTGTCAGAACCAATAGTGGGTTGAGGATTTACAGCCCTTGTGGCATTGCGTTGTTACGATTGAGTAGGGAGTTCCCCTTGCAGTATTGGAGTGGGTGGTAATGGAGCTATTGGTGTGAGAGCTGCGGATGGATTTGAAGGATGGTATATTTATGGGTTATCTCTCCTAGGAGAAGGAGTTCTATAATACTCATGGGCTTGGTAGTGATGTTGTGGTGTAACATGACCAACAAATTCACATGGAGAGATTGGATGCTGCACGTAGTAGCCATATGGGTCAGGTTGCTGGTATGGCTATTGTTGCCTTGGTGAGGGCATCCCCCATGACTGTGGGTATTGCCACTATTGATGTTGCTCAATGGGTTGTGGTGGAGTTCCACTTGGATAATATGTTGAAGGTTGGTGGAATTTCCTTGGGTTACTTTGGGGATAAGGTAACTGTCGGGGTGTTTGCCATTTATTTAGTCGTGGGTTGAGTGCATACACCCTAGACTCTTGTAGATGTGAGATCACCAGACAACATCCCTTAGGATGGTCGTATTGGCATATCTCGCATCCATGATCATTGTTCGTGTCTGAATCCACAACCTCTTCTATGATGGCCATTTTTCCCTTACCCTTGTTACATGGATTTTCCACTTCTCTCTTTTTCTTTTTATCGTGGTCACTACGTCGCTCCCTAGACTCTACAATTTTAAGAACAGTTTTAAACCTACTATCCAGGGAGTCCCACATTTGGTCTACCTTTGCCGATACTTTTGATGTTAACTTTTGGAGAGGAAAATTTTTCCTATTCACCATCTCTTCAAGTGGTGACTCTTCTTCCTCCTCACAAAATCTCACTCCCCTTTTTCGGAGGGAAGGATCTCAGTTGTATTCTCCTGCACTTTCTCTCTTTCGTAGCTCACCTTCTTCTTTGGCAACTTTCTCTAGAAATTTATGAATTTGATGAGACCTAAGCTTCAATAACATTCCTTGGGCATACGTCCCAAGGGTTCTTCTTGTTTCATGTCTAAGTTCATCCATGAGATGGCGTAGTTGATCCTGATATGAATAACCATGGCTAGGGCAACGATGTAACAGTGCATAATAGCGGCCCACGGAAACATCCAAGGGTTCATGATTTCCTTGCTTCCATCCTTGGATTTGCTTCTGTAGGTTAGACACTCAGGAGTACGTTTGGTACTTATCATTGAAGAGTTTTAACATTGTACTCCACCTCCAGATGGATTCTAGTTCTAAGAACCAATACCAGCTTTCAGTTTCTTTCACTAGTGTCCTTGGGAACAACTTTAGTTTTTGCCATTCGTTTTCTATGTTTTACAAAGCACATGCATCGTGGAATGCTTGTAAATGATTTTGAGGATTAGCGTTGTATCCCCCTTCAAATCATGGGATGTTTTTCATGTCTAACCTCTTGATCCTACTATCCTTTTGGTGTCTTGTTGGAACTCTTACGGCCTCCATTATATCTAGCATTCTTCTAGTTGCGAGTAGGGGTTCTTCATGATCGTCTCGTTCATAGAGTCGATGGTGTCTACACGGATCCCTACTCTCCCTTCTTCTATGCCTTGATTATTTAGAGTGCCCTCATCCTCATTCTTGATTGTCTCATTGATGACTTTCACTTTGTTTTCCCTTATCCTCATGATTGGTTTCCCTATGATTGCATCTGAAAACTGAAGGAGAGGATGAAGATGACGATGAAGGTGAAGAAGAAAGAGAACCATCACCATGACGGTGTTTTCTACCTTCTCTTTGATGGTCATGGCCTAGATCGTGATTACGATCAGAACATTTGCCCTTATCGTGTGTTCATGTTCCTTCATTGAAGACTTCATGTTCGTGGTATCAGAACCTGGGTTGTGAATAGTGGAGTGGAGGTTCTGATACACCACCTCCTGACCAATGTCAGGAGGAGGAACATTGTTTCATGGGGAACCTATTGAGGTAGGTTCACCATCCTCAATTTCTCTCAAAATGTGCAGAGTGTCATGTGGCCATTTACCCTTCGAAGATGTATGGTAGCTCTCCTATTGCAAGTCCCTTTGACGTTGCGCTTCTATGGGATGATAGTCTCTTGAGTCATGATCACATGCAACATATTCTGCGTATAAAAGTAGCATGCTTATTTGTGTGAGAGCACGAAGGAGCATGTTGGGAACTGATCGGTTTGGAGGCAACACAATGTTATGCTCTAAGTCTCTCCAATGTAGTTGTTCGTGTTGGTGGAGAATAAAGGTGAAATCTGGCACATACTCATTGGGATGAGTATATAGCACACGAAACTACTGAGGAATTGGTAGATCATGGTTATGTGCATTATGCCACTGACTACCTCTTGCGTTAGTCCTAGGCGGTGAAGTGCTCTTATGCGAAGAAGAAGACATCTTGTCTTGTTCGGTGTGCAATGTACTATTGTCTCGTATTTCTTTGATTAACCCTAAGGGTTTGTTCTAACTTTGTAATGATATGAATGATTTCCTATGTTCTACGCAATGCACAAACAACTAAGTCCCTGACAATGGTGCCAATGATGAGTGGCGAGGTACCCCTACACTCAACCACACGAATATGAGCGTTTCATGCACGATTCGGTCGAACTCCAAGGACCAAGTGCTTATGCGCCTTAATGAAACACTCAGGGTTAATCAATCATTGTCTTCCCAAACTTACTTGTATTATCATGGTTGTATGGTTAAGTAAGCTTTAGGTATATGATTTTTATAGCTTTTGTATTTTTTATGTCTTCTGCTAATAAAGGAGAGGGAGAGAGAACTAAGTGGCTAACTTACATTAGCTAGTTTCGAAATGTTCCTAACACCAGTATCCATTCCCACTTACTGTACACATCCTGAACTAGTGCAACGTTGCTGGGATTACTAAACGCTAATCGTTATTGGGTTACCAAGCGCTACACGCATGCTTGAAGCGGTCGTACTGAGTGTATTTAACTAAGGGGGTTGAAGGTTGAGAGAGATATTAATTAACTAGGAAAGCATTAAACAATAATTAATTACTAATTAGCTTTAATTTGTATGCTGCACGGTTTATCATAAAGTTCATCTTTATTGCCATACACAAAATTGTGCTCAGGTACAAATGACTCAAATAAAGATCCGTTCACTCTATGACTCCTACTGTGGGCACATAGAAATAATTCTAACTCTGGAATGAAAAAACTGCAAGAGTTTGGCTAAGGGTCTAAATCTAATGTATGGGAATGAAGGGCACCACCTCTTATTAATAGAAGATGAGGTAGGACATCATATTGCATGGTGGATGTGATATCGCGTACACGATATCATGGTTCATTAGTTAGTAACCTTAATCATACATAAACATCAATTTTTTCTAAATTAACCCTTCCAACAATCTCCAGGATGACTTATCAAGGATAAGGCATAAATAGAAATAATAATTCAGTTAATTAAATCAACCATAATCACAACTTAGCCAAGTGTAACTACTCTCAAGGGTTAAGGTATCCTAATTTTTGTAAGGTTACACAATGATTGCTAATCCATGGTTCTTTTGTGATTATAGATGACACCTAAACAAAAGTGTTCATAGGAAGGAGAACACTCACAACCATGGGAGAAATGACCCAAAGATAGAAGGGGCCAGTAGGAACAAGGCCAAGAACAACAAGTGGTAATCCATACAATGGGACTTCTTTGTGAGGAGCCCGAAGTGGAATTTGTTCGACAGGTTCTAGAAGAAGAAGTGCCTATAGAACAATCTTAAGGAGAAGCACCTACACTTGTGCCAAGGCTTGAGGTCACTTTGACTCAAGCCTGCCTAAACATCATCAAGTCTTGTGAAATCCAAAGATCAATTCTTCAAGAGATAAACTTCAAGCCATTTTTGGAAAAAGCTTTAGAGGATGTCATAACACAATTGCAAACCTCTCACATGTGGCCAATCGTCACGACCAGTGGGAAGTGGTACATGGGAGAGACCTATCACTTCTAAAATAGCTGAAGGCTAGGATCTGTTGTAAAAATCAAGTACATTCAAGTGTCCTACTCGATAGAGGCCATTGCATAGGCATTGGGGTTGCTAGACATTGGAACATAGTTGGCAGAGATATCAATAAAAGGTAATCTTGAGGCAAAAAGGGAGTGGACCTGCAATGCTATAGGATGGAATGTAAGGAATATGATGCACTCATAATGGCAGAGTGTATTTATTTCAAGATTACAATCTATCACCTCAATCCAACGGTGAGGCCAAGCAAAGTGACTACCTTCTCCACTTGAGCATGCATTGCTCTGGGCACAAAATTTCCTATTAACCTTCCACAAATAATTTATTTGGAGATTGAGAAGCACTTCAAGAATAAAAATGGAAGGAAGACTCTCCCTTGTTTTTGCCTTATTAGGAAACATTGCAAGAGGGTAGGTATTGTTCGCTATTCAAATGACACTCTTAGGCATGATCCCTTGGCCTCATGGGCAGAAATCATGAAAGACAAAATACCAACAACCATTCAAGAAGAGGAGCTACCACCACCACCACCCACTTAGGAGATAACATTAGAGGCCTGCGTAATCCTTGAGTGACTGTGATAACTCCAAGAGTATCTCTTGAACAAACAAAAGCAACAAGCAAGAATGAGTGGGGTGGATCCATCTATGTATCAGCCAGCAATGAGTCACCTTAATGAGGTGGCCTAAACAGTTAGCCAGATGGAGAGGGGTGGTTTCATTTTATCTATTCAAAGAATGCAGCTACCTTCGAGGTTGGATCCTAACACTCAGGAGGTGATGGTGTCATTAGCAACACATCATCTATTCTCAGAAATCTTTAGGAATGTTGCCACTTTCTTGGTGAGGTTGGAGGAAGGTGAAAAGACAACTATCTTGGTGATGCAATAACAAGGGTAGGAGATAGTGATAGAAGTGGTAGCTAATCATGTAGCTAAATTACTAAATGCACCCGCATTGTCTATACCAGATATATTTGCACTATAAGATGTGTAGACATTGGTAGGCATGGTCAGCAGGAAATTGAATTCAGCCTAGCACAAACAACTGTTGGAACGACTAGTAGGAACTGGGAAACCAACTTCAAATATCTTTGATCTTCTAGAGAACATCACTACAACCTAGTCGAAGCTACTGAATGCAAGGGGTAGATGCATCATTTTGAAGGGGTAACTAGAAATAGCCCAAGAGCAAAATCAATGCTTGGCCGCAGAGGTTGCTAAACTTCATGGCTCACTTGTAGAACAAGTAATCCTCAGCTCAACAATGATAAGAGATGAAGCTATCAAATAGCTTCAAGAATGATTTCAAAAGGTTGAGGAGGAAGCAGTAATGGCCATCTTCAAACAGTCCATAGAAAAATTTGAAACACACTCAATCAAAAAGGACTTAAATTAGATGCGCTAAGAAAATGAAGCATTAACTGTGTAAAATCATTACCTACGAAATGTTGATGCTAAGAGAGATCAAATGAAAGAAGTCATTCATTAACAATAGGAGTAGCGTTCTAGAGTCAACATTAAACTAAGGAAATTGGTCGCGAAGAACCGCAATCTGTCAATGAAGGAATTATGCACCTTGCAACAAAAGTCTACCATTGAAATCATTGCTTGGAAGAATGAAGCTTTCAAGTTTGAGAAAGTGAAAAATTACTATAGGGACCAGGTCGGCTTGCAAAAGAAAATTAATGAAAAGGAAATCTAGATGGCAAAGGCTAAAGTGAATGAAGTCCTCCAACAACTCCAGTAAGGAAGAGAGATATGGTAGATCATCCTTGATGGGATTGATGCCTAAACAAAGTAGAGATCTACTTGGAGGAGTTGTAGACTGAAGAAATGATAGAGTATATCAAGTTGACCAATCTCTATTATGCAAACCTAGCAATGCTAATAGCTGGATGACTATGGTCAAAATTAAAAAAATAGGTGACTAGCTCATATCTTCTATAGTAGGATGAGTTCAAACACCACAAGGACACTAAGCAAAAGGTTGAGACTGCTAATGCTAAACTTGAAGTTCTTAAAAGGTGATTCACAAATCAACAATCCATCACTAAGGACCTAACCAGATGGATGAATGACTACTATGAGCTGAAGAACATAGTGCGAGTGTTCGACATTGAATGCAAATAGTTCGTTACCTAGTTCATCAATGTTAAGGAGTTGTTTCTAGCGATCCCATGTCCTTGAGATGTGCTTGTTCCAACCCACATTAGGGAAGTTGCGTGGATGGTGCTTGATCCTAGAAGTAAGGAAGAAAAAATGAAGGAACTGTTGGATGCTTTTCACCTCTTACTTAAAGTTACAGTAGTAGTAGGACAACCACAACTACCTCAACCATTGCAAGTATGCAAAGCTGATGAAGGTTCCTTGGAGCCTTAGGAACCACCATCACTTGGGACTGTTTGATCTTCTCCAACAAGCTTTACATCATCAAGGAACGTGTTGTCCAATTTTTAAAGAGTTGTATCATGGTGCTCAATTTTATGTCTTGAACACCATCATTTTTTGTAATGTGTTGATCTGTACACTTGGGCACTCCATATTTTGTCAAGTTTGTCAAGTTGTTTTATTGAAAGAAAATTCAATTAATAATCCCATACCTTCCCAATTTTGTAAAAGAACTCGAGGATGAGTTTTCATTCAGTCGTGTGGGTAAGATGAGTCATTATTGGTTAGTTACATCAACAAGGCCTCATTGACAAGGCCTTGTTAACACATTTTTTCCTATGTCGATAAGGCTTCGTCAATGCAGTGTTTGTCCATCGCCTATAAATACATGCCTACCTACCACATTTATAGAGAGTCTAAATTTTAGTAGTAGCGAAGATCTTACATTTTTTTCTATTTGAAAGTGAGAATTTTTCCTTGAGTGCTCATAGTAGGAGTCATTGAGTATACAAATCTTTATTTAAGCATTGTTGTACTTGAGCACAACAGTGTGCACGATAATAAAGACGAGCGTTTTGATAAGCCTTGTAGTAATTTGGATAGATTAACTATTTTATTTATGCATTTAATGTTTTCAATTATTTATTAAATGCTTTCAAGTAGTTATCAAATATTTTCTAGTTATTATGTCAATGAGACAATTAAGCAAGATAGATTACACACATAAATACAACCACTTTGAGTGTAACATGTATTCACTTGGTAATCCTAGTAGCATTATTACACACCTACTAGCATAGCGCTTGGTTACCCAGCAGCGGATACGTGGGTTTAGGACATGTATAGAAAGTGGGAATATATAGTTATGTTAAGATTAGTTAAATAGTAGTTAATTAATTAATTTAGATTAGTTAATCAAATTCCTTTTACCTACATTTTGAACACCCAAAATATAAAATACAAAATGATAAAAATAGGATGCCTTAGTTACACTTAACCATGCCAATGTACATCACAAGTGTAATTTGGAGGACAACGATTGGCCTTAAGGCTAGATTCACTTCCTAAAGGGCTAGTATACTAGAAATGTTAAAGTCCATGGAGTTCGACCAAGTCACACGTGGACACTTCGTGATTCATATGGTTGGAAATAGGGGTACCTTGTTGCTCATTATAACCATAACCATTAATCATCCATGGGGCACATGAACTTGTTGGTTTGAGGACATGCAAGGGCATTAAGGATATAAACTTGCTATGGGGAGGACCACTTGCATACTCCTTGGTTGGGCTGGTTAAGTTCCTAATCTCTTAGGTAGTTTTGCATTCAAATATTTTGTGCTCCATGTAGATTACATCTAGTTGTACACTCCTTCATTAAAGGTTTCCAAGAGAAATCTCCTTTTAAAAGAATTGTCTAGCCATCTTCACCCATTTCATCATGTTGTAGGCTTCCTTGGCTCCCATTGGACTCTAATTTTATTCAAAAATTCCTTATTTTCTCTTATTTTTTAAGTGCAAAATTTTCACAAAGAACTGTGTTGACATGACCCCATCGACACAATCATGTCGACACAACACAATAATTCTATATATATGCACAAACACTTTGGCAGTTTTATACATTTCTGCTAAATGCATGAGGAGTTTTTTGTCATTCAAAGATCCCAAAGCCTTCCAAAGCCCATATCTCATAAACTGTTTGTAATTAACCTCATTCTTTAGTTCCATAGCTACTGGAGGTGAGCTTTATGTGGTGGAGGTCACAAACCTTAGGTTTTTAATGAAATGTTTTTTGAATATTTTTTCTATCTCTCGCAAGGTTTAACTAATAAAATAATATTTAAGTCACTAATTCATAAGAGCTAAACCTTTCCAAAGAACTTTAGTAGCCATCTAAATGAAATAATAATAAAATAATATTAGAATAGTGAATCTGTCATAAGCACAACTTAGCTAAAGTGTAACTAATCCAAAGGGATAAGGTACCTAAGTGTTCTAAAGTTAGACATCAAATGCTAATCCTTGGTCGTGTTTTGATTACAGATGACACCCAAACTAAGGGATAAATGTGGAGTGGAGACAGGATCATCCCAGCTGAGGGATAAGCAGCCTAGAACTAGAAGGGACCAATAGCGAAAACAACCCCTAGGAACAAGTAGTTGAAACACATGAAATGGGACCTTGTTAGGAGGAGCCCAAAGTGGAATCTATTCAATAGATTTACGAAGCTAAAATAGAGTAATTCCATTGAGATGAGGCACCAGAACCAAGGCTAAACCTTGAGGTCACTTTGATTGATGCCTGCTTAAGAAAAATCAAGGTTAGGAAGATTTAATGTGTGGTTCTTCAAGAACTAAACTTTGGTTCTTTCTTGAACTTTGTCCTAGAAGAAGTTAAAGCTCAGTTGAAAAATACTCCTATGTGGCCTATTCTTACCTATAGTGGGGAATGGTACATGGGGGAAACCTATCTATTTTGGAATAATAGGTAGGATGATGCCACTATGAAAATCAAGGACATTAATTTGTCATATTTAGGTTGTTAGACACTCTGGTAACCTTGGCAGAAATCTCAACACAAGCAAACCCAAAGGTAAAAAAGGAGTGGGTCTAGCAGTTCTATGGAGTTGACCATAAAGAATATGGTGCACTCACAATGACAAACAAAGCATACTTCAAAATAGTAGCCTACCACCTCAATAAAATGATGAGGTCAAATAAGGTGATAGTCTTTTCTACTCGTGCGTGCAATGCTCTAAGCAGGAAATTTCCATTCAATCTCCCACAACTAATCTATCTTGGGATAGAAAAGTTCTTCAAGGAGAACAAGCATGTGAGAAAAGCACTCCCCTTTCTGTGCCTAATTCAAAAATTGTACAAAAGGAGAGGAATAGGTTACTATTATAATAACATCCTTCAACATGTTCTTGCCACCTCCTAGGTAGAGATGATGAAGGACAATGTGCCTACCAAGATGTAAGAAGAGGAGCAACCACCACCACAACCCACTCATGAAATAATGTTGGAGGCTTGTGCTACCATGAAGTACATACAGAGATTGTGTGAGAAAATCCTATAGTAGTAGAAGGCTAGACTGAGTGGTAATTCATCCATTTATCAACTAGTCTTAAGTCACTTAAATGAGGTCACTCATACCATCAACTAGTTGGAGGATACAATGCAACTATTTTTTTCCCAAAAAATGCATGCATCCATGTGTTTGAATCCTAGTGCTTGAGAGGTAATAGTTTCCCTTCTAGGATAATAGTAATTTCTAGAGATCTTTGGAAATGCCACTACCTCCATGGTTTACTTGGAGAAGGATAAGGGAGCAACTATCCTAGTGATGAAGCACCAAGGGCAAGAACAATGGCCAAGGTGATCATTGATAGAGTGGGTGAAACACTCAATGCTCCTGTAGCATTGTGCTAGATATTGCTACACTTAGATACATGTAGACATCCTTAGGTGAAATAAGTGTTAGACTTAGCATAGCCTAGTATAAAGAATTGCTAAAACAACTAGTTGGAGTAAGGAAACTGATTCTGGAGGTCTTTGATGTTTTAGATGACATCACTACAATCCAATCAATGCTCTTGGAGGCTAAGGGCAAGTGCATCATTGCCAATACCCAATTGGAGATAGCCATAGCTAAAAATAAGCACTTGGCTACCAAAGTTGTAGAATTATGAGCTTTCCTCGCTGATCCCACATTTCTCAACCAAGTTGTGACTAGAGATGAAGCTTTTCTATAGCTCAAGAAAAAATTAAAGCTATTGAGAACACCAAGGAGACCATAGTCTTTGATGAGTCCATAGTAGTAGCAATGGCTTATAACACTGAGAAGGACTTATCAAAGATTTGCAAGGGGAATGTTGTTCTAACCAAGGACAACTATTGCCTATGCAATTTTGACCTTCAAAAGGACTAGATGGTTGAATATATAAGATAAAAAAATGAATAGCTTACCAAGGTAACCATGTATTTGAAGAGGTTGGTAGCAAAAAAACCACAATCTCCTAATTGAGGAGGTCCATGATTTTCACTAGAAATCACCAATTTAGATTGCTACCTCAAAGAATAAGGTCATCAAATTTGAAAGGGTAAAGAACCATTATAAGGACTAGGTTAGCATTCAAAAAGATATCAATGAAAGAAAAATCAAGCAAATGAAGGAAAAGTGAATGAGATCCTTGAGCAGCTCTAACAACCAGGTGACATGTAGTAACCCATATTTGATGGGTTGGACATATACAACAAGGCAGAAATCCACTTCAAGGAGATGCAAATCAAGGAGATGATGAAGTACATGGAGCTCACCAACCTTCGTTATGGAAACTTGGCAATGCTGACTATCGAAAGGCCAAGGTTAGAACTAGAGAAGTAGTTGGCTAGCTCGTACGTGTTGTACAAGGCCAAGTTTAAGCATCATAAGGAGACAAAGAAAAAGCTAGAAATGACCAATGCTAAACTCAATGTTCTCATAAAGCAATTCACAAATCAAAGATCCATAGCTGAGAACCTGGCCAATAGAATAAATGACTATTTTGAGCTATAGAACGTTACCATAGCATTTGACATTAAATGCAAACAATTCACTGCCTAGTTTGTCAATGTGAAGGAGTTGTTCCCTGTAATGCCCTATCTATGGAATGTTCCCATATCGGCCCACATTAGTGATGTTGCATGGACCATATAGGATTTAAGGGTAAGGAGTAGAAGATGAAAGTATTGTTGGATTCTTTTTGTCTTTCACTAGCAATTGTAGTTGTAGTAGGATAGCAACACCACTGCAACCTCAACAATAATAGTTGTGTGTAATAGAGACAAGAGAAGGTCCTTCAACACCTCAAGAACCTCCACCACTTGGGACTGTTTGATTTTCTCCTCATCTTCAAGCCCCTAAAGGGTTTTTTTTTGTGAATTTTTATAATAGTGTTCAATTTTGTTATCATGAACACCAATCTTTGTAAAATTTATAAATTTGTACACTTGGGCATTTAGTGTTAATTTGAGTTAGTGTGTGTGTTAGTCAATCAATTAATAATCCCATACCTTCCCAAATTTTTTTAAAATGCTTGATTCTCCTTTTTTTACTCAAGGATGAGTTTTCATTTTGTTGTGGGAATATGATGAATTGTGGTTGATTAGGCCACATCAATGTGAATGTGTTGACACAGTCTTGTCGACATGATCTCGTCGACACATACCCATTAATGCATGGTTTGATGCATCGACAAAGAAGTGTCTTGTTTTTCCTATATAAATGTGTGCACCCACTGCATTTGTGGCATTCGTTGTTAAGTAGCATGATCAAAATCTTGAAGTTTATTTCTTCCAAGGCTAGAATATTTTCTAAGTGCCTATAGTAGGAGTTGAGAAGTGTATGGATCTTTGTTCAAGCACTGATGTACTTGGAAGATGAGCTTTCTAAATAAACCTTACAACACTTGAACTTAGCATAATATTTCCTTAATGCATTTACTATTTATGAAATCTATTTTAATGCATTTAACTAATTAATTAATAGCAAATAATTAAAGCACATAAGTACAAAAATCTTGAGCATATGTTAACACTTGGTAATCCTAGTAGCATTTACGCTTAGTAACCTAGTAGCATTGCAACATGTTTAGGATGTGTACGATAGATTGGAACGGATTATTATGTTAGAATTAGTTAAGGTGTTAATTAGTTATTAGATTAATTAAACATTTAACTACTTTATTTTCTACACTTAGGCGATTTGAATGGAAAATATAAAAATGATACAAATCATGTACCTTAGTTTTACTTAACCATATCATTAAACCTTACAACTAGAACTGGGAAGACAACAATCACATCCTTAGATTCACTATTTGAGATAATGTATACTTAGAGAGTTGAATTCTACAAAATTTAACTAGATCACTTAGTGAACCCTAGTGATTCGTATGGTTGGGCATAGCGACTACTCACTACTCATCACTTGGTACATTCAAATGGTAAATCCTTCTTTGTTAGCTCTATTAGTGGTTTGGAAATCTTAAATAAATTCTCAATAAATCTCCTATAGTTTTCTATGTTTCCAAGGAATGATCAGACATCTTTTACATTTGTGACTATTGTGTTATTTCTTGGATCACAATTATCTTTTCTAGATCCACCTTGATCCATTTTTCTAAAACTCAGTGCCCTAATACAATGCCCTTTTATACCTTGAAATGGATTTTTTGCTAGTTGAGCTTAAGATTTGTCTTCATACATTGTATCAATACCTACTTAAGATGGTCAAATGCTTATTAAAAGTGTGACCCATAGGTAGAGAAGTCATCCATAAATACCTTCATACTACTTCTAGTCTATTATTGAAAGATGCTAAGGAAAAGTCATTAGAAGGTTGTAGGTGCATTGCATAGATCAAAGAACATCTTCTTGTATGGAAATTGTGAATGTTGTTTTGACTTGATCTCTCAAGGCTATCTTGAAATTTCCAAGAAAAATGAATTTGGTGAGGTTGAGAAGAAGAGAGTTCCTTGCATTGCATATAGTAACATAGGGTACCATTACATGCAGAAACTATGGACCATCAAAGATACATCACTCCAAGCATGTAATCAATCTATTGAAGCAACAGTGATTCAAAGGTGCTCATATGCACCAACCACAAAATAAGAAGGTACCTAGTGGTTGATAATAGATGATCAAACTGAATCCACCATGTGCATGGAACCATCTGAGAGCCTCACTAACACTTATATTGAAAGCATGGACAAAATGGATTAGCTCCATCACCAACCCTCTAATGCACATAGTGAAATGGATTGGGGAGATTTGGAGATTCCTAGTAGCTTCAAGTAGGAGCTTGTTAAAATAAAGGCTTTATTGATAGGTATGGAATATGCTTTTCTCAATAATGGAAATTCGGTAATCATCAATGTTAGACTTGCTCCAGAACAAAAATAAAAATTGTTAAAGATGATGAAAAAATGGCCAATAGCCTTTGCTAGGTCATAACATGAGCTTATAAGAATCGATCCACAAATATGATAGAATTGTATTTATATGGAGTCCTCCATCAAGCCAAAGGCATAGTTGCAATGACGATTAAACCCCAAACTCAAGTAGGTTGTCAGAGACGAGATTGAACAATTCCTTAAGGCTGGGTTCAGGTACCTAATTGTAGATAGCAAATGGATTAGCTCACTTGTTATTATTTCAAAGAAAGGAGGAAAATGGAGAGTCTGCATAGACTTTTAGTTGTTGAACATGGTAACTTACAAAGATCACTTTTTGTTGCCATTTGTGAACCAAGTTTTGAACACTATAATAGGGCATTGCTACTATAGCTTCCTGGATGATTATAGTGACTATAACTAAATATAGATAGCATAATAGGATAAGAAAAAACTACATTTAAAAGTCCCTAGAGGAATTTTGCATATAGAAAGATGCCCTTTGGCCTATGTAATGTCCTTATTACATTCTAATGATTCATCCTCAACATCATTCAACAACAAATTGGTTGTGTGGTAGAAGTCTTCATGGATGGCTTCTCTACCTATGGGGCTACATTTAAGCAAGCCTTTGATCAACTTGAGTAAGTACTTCAAAGATGTGTGGAGACCAAGTTGAAGCTTAACTAACAAAAGAGTGACTTGATAATCCAAGAAAGAATTGTCTTAGGGTATAGAATTTTTGGCAAAGGGATCAAGGTGGACTTGGAAAAAGTATAGTTCATCCAAGAAATCACCAGGCAACTGAAAATGATAAATGATGTAAGGTCATTCCTTGGTCACACTAGTGATTACAAGCACTTCATTGAGAACTTCTCAAAAATTGTTAAACCATTGGTGGAGTTGATAAAGGATGCACCTTTTACCTGGACCAATGAATATGATAGTGCATTCCAATAGTTAAAATAGAAGCTCATGAAAACTCCAATTCTATGGGCACTTGATTGGTCTACATCATTCCACATCATGATTGATGCATCCAATTATGCTTTTGGGGTTGTGCTTACATAATTGGACAATTAAAAACATCCCTACTACATTTATTATAAAAGTTGAACCATTGTGGATGCGTAATTGAACTACACTACCATTGAAAATGAGCTCATGGTAGTGGTGTATGCCTTAAAAAAATTTAAGCACCATGTGCTTAGATATCAAGTTTTTATGCACACAGACCACTATGCTATCTAGTTCCTTATGAACAAATCAATAGTGAGCTCCCATGTCATATGGTGGCTAGTGATTTCTCAAGAGTTTGACCTCACTATGGTGGATAGAAAGGGGACTGAGAATGTGGTCGTTGACCACTTTTCTTGATTATGATGGGAAAGAAAAGAGGATGAAGGATCATTATTGGATCAATTTCTAGATGAACTTCTCTTTATCGGAGTTGTTGAAGTTCAAAATCCCAAATATTCTAATTAGTATGATCATATCCTCTCCTACCTACTCACTTAGGAGATGCCACAAGAATGGGACAATAGGAAGAAATAATAGTTTCTTCACTAGGAAAAAATACTACATGAAAATCAAGGGTAACATCTACAAGAGTTGCACTGATGACTTAGTAAGATAGTATGTACTTGATGTTGATCAACTTTGAGTCCTCCAAGATGCTCATGAAGGTCCTTGTGGACCCACTAGGTTGAGAGGAGGACGACCATGAAAATCCTCATGGTAGGATATTATTGGCCAATGATCTTAAGCGATGTCCATCAATTCTTCCATCTGTGTGATAGATGCCAAAGAGATGGAGGGATGACTACATAGATGGAAGGTCCCTAATAATGGATTCAACCATTGGAGCTTAGAGATCTTTGGGACATCAATTTCATGGGACTCATCAATCCCATGTTCAATGGAAAGGTGTACATCATTGTTGTAGTTAACTATTACAATAAGTGGGCTAAAGTCACCACCGTCACTGCTTGTTCATTCTCTAGAAGCCAAGCCTATATAAATGTGCATACCCCCCCATGTTTATGACATGTTAAGTTAATAATGTAGAGAAGCTATTTCAGTTTATTATTTCTAGAGTTAGAATATTTTCCATTTCAGTACCCATAATGTGAATTAAGAGATTGTATAGCTCTTTATTCAAGCATCATGTACTTGAACACCTTGATGTAAATGGTAATAAAGATGGGATTTCTAACATACATTATAGAACTTAGATTAGATTAATCTCTCTTATTAGCATTTTACTTTATATGAATTTTACATTCTATGTTATAATAGTTAAAAGTAATCAATCATGAAAACATAAGCATGAACACTTCAAGCATAACATACAATGCTTGGTAATCCTAGCAGTGGCCATTTGGTATGCCCAGTAATTGTTGCTTGGTAACCCAACAATGTTAATACGAGTTCAGAATGTGTATGACAAGTGTGTACAAATATTTATGTTAGGATAGTTAGCCCTTAGAGCCATTAGATAGTTAAAATAATTAATCATCCATCATTCACTGTTTCACGTAACACTTAGAATAAAAAATGTATAAAAAAATACAAAAAAATAAATATCATATGCCTTAACTCACACTTAACCATATGTAAGAGCGTACAGAAGTGAGAGTTAAGAAGACAATGATTAAATGACCCTTAGATTCATAGTCTATATCTATAGGTAAACTTAGGAACTAAGTCCATGGGATTTGACCAAATCACTAGTGCACGCTTGTGATTTGTATGGTTGGGCATAGGGTATACTTGCTACTCATCACCTAGTAGGAATATAAACTACTTGCTAGATATTTATCATACTTCTTGTGGTAAGTAGTGGTTCATCATAATCATCCTAATCTTCATGGGTCCTATCATGCTCATGTCTTTCTTGGTGTTGCCTACTTCACCTCCCTTCATGATGGTGTCCATCTTCTTATTCTTGTCTAAATTCCCTTCTACCATCGTAGCAATGGTTACTTTATCATCTCCACCCTGCTTGTGATGATTTCCCCTTCTTCCTTAGCCACATTCAACCTCATTAGAGCTTGACGATGAGGATGAGGGTGAAGAATTGGAAGAGTTATGTCAACTTACTCTCCTTCTATGATCTTTTTTCATGTTCTCTTGACTATCTATTAAAAGACCTTAGCTTGAAGATCCTCCTTGTCATAGGTCTTATTCTTCCCCTACCTTAGTTGCTTGCCAAGGCTAAGCTTAACGAAGAATGATTAGAGTCATCTCCCTTGAGGTTTGGAGGATTGTAATATTGATATTTTCCCAATTAGTAATCAATATCCTTGTTTTTGGATTGCAATGTTAGATGAATGAAAGCCTCCTTTTCTTTCAAAGCCTTCTAACAAGACTCCATGAAGCAATCTTTGCATAATTGGAATTTGGAATTTATAATCTTTGGAGATTTCATCAACTACTTTATAGTTCGGGGCTATTGCTTTAAGCCCTAGTCTCATCAATACTACCATGAGCATTGATGACATTAATCGATTAGGTGGAAACATAATGTAATACTTAATTCTTTCCATTGCATTTATTCATCTTGGTAAAGTATGAAGGTAAAGTCTAGATTAGAGATTAGAAAGTTTGTATACTACTTTTATTTGTTGAGGCATACCATCCTTACTCCTTGTAGTTCTATCACACACTCTAGTTAAATCATCAATAGGTGAGGAATTTGTCCTATAATTAGGTTGTAAGTGTGCTATAGAATAAAATATTCTAACAATGATCCTTGAATAATCCTAGCTATCTAAAATTCTAGCACCAAATCCCTGGCAACAATGCTAATGATGAGAGATAAAGTAGACTTATGTCCAACTATATGAATCATAAGTGTTCATACATGATCCAGTCAAATTTAGTGAACTTAAAACTAGTTGGATGTCTTAGATAACCAAGAGATAAAATGCTGATTTTTGTCTTCCCAATTAACATTATATTATCCCATGTCTGAAAAGAATTGATCCTAGGTAGAAGCATTGTTTATAGTAAATGACTTCTTTACCTTGAATTGTTCTTTCTATTTCATCATTGTTTGGGTTTTTATTAAAATTACATTTTATAAATTTTTTTCCTACTAATTTCTAAGTCTTTTGATTTTAGAGCATGTCTGTGCTTTTTTATTTTAGAAGTAATATTTTCTTGAGATGTATCCATCAATAAAATATTATTTGCAAATATAATACACCTAGGGAGAGCATCCTATTTTTCCTTTGTTAATTCATATTATCTTAACCCTACTTCTTATATGTCTTATGATGAAGTGTATTTTGTTATGCTCTGATAGCATACTTGAGTCTTGATATCAGATACCCAATATCAGGGGCCAAGAAATGATGTTGGATATATGATATCGTGTGATATATGCTAGCCTATAAATATAGCGCTTGGCCACACGGTTTAAAGAAGTTTTTCTCATAACATAGTAGAGCTCTTTTTGTTTCCTTTCTCCAGAGTTAGAATATTTTCCAAAGTGCCCGTAGTAGAAGTTATTGAGTGTATAGATCTTTATTTGAGCACTGTTGTACCTAGGCACGGTAGTGTATGCAGCAATAAAGACAAGCTTTCTGATAAACCATGTAGCACCTTGGCTAGATTAAATATTTTATTCATGCATTTAATGTTTTATGCAATTTTATTTAATGCTTCTAATCAATTAAGATAGATTAAGCTAAGTTAAGTTAGCTAAGTTAAATAGCAATTAATTGAGCACATAAGTATTACTACTTTGAGCATGCGCATGACACTTGGTAATCCTAATAACACTTAACATTTGGTAACCTAGCAGCGTTGTATGTGTTCAGGATGTGTACAAAAAGTGGAATTGGATACTTATGTTAAGATTAGTTAGAGATTAATTCGTTAGATTAAATTATCCATTAAAAATTAATTCATTCCTTTATTTTAAGCACCAAGAACATAAAAATGATAAAAATTAGATGCCTCAGTGGCACTTAACCATACCTTTGCATTTTATAAGTGTAACTAGGAAGATAGTAATTGTAATGATTACATTTCACTTCCTAGAACCAATGTACTTGAAGACTTAAGGTCTATGGAATTCAATTGGATTGCACGTGAATGCTTGTGATTTGTGTGGTTAAGCATAGGGGTATTCGCTGCTCATCATTGGCGTCATTTCCAGGGACCTTTTGTGTGATACGTGCGCTATCTAGAAACTTAGTGAAAACCATTTAACATCATTAGAACAAACCTTAAGGTCACATCATATGCCAAAATAACAAGAACAATTATAATAAAGCACACTAAGTTTTAATTTTTTCTAATCCCAAAATGTCTTCTTCTTATCACAAGTGATTCTCCATATAAGTTTGAGTGAACATCCAATCAGTAAAGAGTTGAACAAACAAATCAACAAGTGCCCCACTAATACAGGGTGGTATATGCTCATCTCGATGAGTATGTGCCAAATTTTACCTTCGTCCTACATCAAGATGAATAGATGCAGTGGAGGAACCTAGAGGAAAACATTATGTTGCTACTTGATCGATCTATTCTTGTAATGCTCCAACGCATTCCTATGAGGTTAGAATTGCAAGGACTTAATTTTGAATATGTTGTGCAGTATAGTGACACCAAGGAGTACCATCCCATAGATGCACAATGTAAAAGGGATCAATAGCAAGAGAAGTGTTATGAAAGTATGAAGGGAAAATGGTCTGATGGATTCTCATTCCTACTATACAAAATATATGGTAAGGGATTCTTCTTTGAGGGCTCTCCATTCAATGACACTCCTCTCTTTGAATTTTTCCAAGAAGGCCAAAACTAGAACTTGTAGTATACTATCCACAATCCTGGCTCTAGTAAGAATGAATCTCATGATCAAAAGGGATATGGAGAGAAGGATCATGGCAAGGATGAGGATAAGCATCATGATTGTGATTGTGGGTGTGACCATCAAAGAGGGGGTAGTAGGAACCATGGTGGTGCTAATCCTCCTTCCTCTTCACCTTTGTCATCATCATCATCTTCTTCTATCTCTAAACACAACTACAAAGGGCATGATCATGATGGAGATGACTGATGAAACCAAAATGATCATAAGGTGCATCAGACAAGTCAAGATTAGGGGCACATGAATTTAAGGATGGTTCATCATCATAAAAGAAGTGATAGCATAAGGCATCATAGGCACCATGGCCACCACAGGGGCCATGCTTATAATGAGCCTTTTCTTGCCACTTGAAGCATGCTAAACATCATAGAGGCAATGAGAATTCCTACAAGGCACATAAAGGATAGCTAAATCAAGAGGCTAGACATGAACAATATCCTCAAGTTTAAGGGGGATATAACTTAGATCTATAGAATCATCTTCATGGCTTTCATGATGCATGTGCCTTACAAAATGTGGAGAAAAATTGGCAAAAGCTTAAGCTATTTCCAAGGATACTCATTAAGGAAGTAGAGAGTTGGTACTAGTCCCTAGAATTGAAATCTATTAGATAGTGGTGTACAATGCTTGAATTATTCAATGAAAAATATCATACATACTCCCAATTGTCCAACTTGAGGAGGTAGATCCAAGGATAGAAATAAGGGATGCATGAACCCTTGGATGCAACCATGGGCTAATACTATTCTCTGTTGCACAGATGTCCTAGCCATGGTTGTTCTTAACAAGAAAAACTTCACCATATCATAGATGGGATTTCATTAGTAATGAGAAGAACTCTTGGAGTCTATTTCCAAGGGAGATTGTCAGAACAAAGAGCCCATCAAATTCAAAGATTGATTGAATAGGTAACAAAGGAAGAAGGTGAGTTGAGGAAATGAGAAAGTGTAGAAGAATATAATAAGAATCCTTTCATCAGAAACAAGGAGGTCTAATTTTGTAATGGTGAGGAGGAGTCACCACTTAATGAGGTGGTGAACAAAAAGATCTTGTTGATCCAAAAACATATGTTTGAAATTTTGGCCAAGGTAGATAAAATTTGGGATTTATTAAATGAAAAATTTCAAATTGCTCTAAACATTGTAGAAGCATTAAGAGAGTATAGTAGTAATCATGATTGTAGGAGGTAGAAAGAAGCGAAACGTGCCTACCAAAAGGGTAAGGGAAAAGTTGTTGTAGTAGAAGAAGTTGTAGAGATAGAATTAGGTGATGATGGTGGGTGTAACATCTACCAATACGAACATCCTAAAGGATGTTACCCTATCATGTCACACTTGCAAGGGTCTAGTGTGTATATTTTGAATCCTAAATTGGTAAGAAGGCAAGAACCTAGAAGATTACCTTATCCTCAAAGCAATTCCACCAACAAGCCTACTATCCAAGTGGAGCTCCACCACAACTATATGAGTAGTACTAGTAGTGGCAACATGCATAATTATGGGGGATGCCACCACCAAGGCAATAGTACCCTTATAGGCAACCAAATCCATATGGATACTATGTTCAACAACCTATTTCTCCACATGATGCTTCTAGCCATGCCACCTTCCAACATCACTACTACCCTCCAAAGTATTACAGAACTCATTTTCCATCTACTAGAGGGAAAACCCCACATCCATATTACTCTTCTCATCCTTCTGCATATGTTCCTCCACCTTCAACCTAGTTATCGCTTGCTCTGTAAATGCAAGGACAAATTTCACCTTAGTCATAATAATGTAACACAATGAGGGCTGTTAACTTATAGCTAGCTTCTCAGCTGAGTGGTTCAGAAACTATATCATGAAAGAGACCTTTCTTCTAATCTAATAGTCCAACTAAACCCTTAGATACACTTGTGGTTGGAAATCCTACTTCTCCATCTCCCTCTACATCTAATCCATTCAAGTCCCCTTTAAACCAAACACCTCCCAAAGTGCATACCATCATGTTAACTCATGTAGTAACTGATTGGATAAAGGCTAGTCACCTTTTCATAAAATTTTTTGATCCTTGAAGTCCCCTCATTTACCTTTAAATTGTTAAGAATGAGCCTTGAAAGGCTCTTCTACATTCAAGTTCTAATTTTAATATGATTTTCCATGAGATGTATAAGGCTTGGAGCTTGCCTCCACTCAAGAAGAGCAACATCTATCTCGAGTTTACTGATCAGTCTAGTATTATTTTCTTAGGACTAGTGGAGGACATTGTGACCACCATTTATAGATGTTCCTACCTCACTGATTTCCTGGTGATCTGAGTGGACAATTGCAAGGGGGACTTCCCAATCATCATGGGAATGGCTTATTTGAGCATTATTGATGCATGATTGGGGATTTGAGATCTTTCCCTTAAAATCTCTAAAGAAAATACATTTAAAAATATTAAGAGGAAGAAAGTTCCATGCATCACATATAATGATACAATATGCAATTGTGTGCAGAAACTATGGGTCGTTAACATTGTATCTATTAGAGCATGCAGTCAGTGTGCTAATATATCTAAAATTCAAAGGTTCTTATACATAGTAGCCATAAAATAGGATGGCACCCAATGGTTGATAACTAATCTTGAAAGTAGAACACTTTGCATGGAACCTGCTAAGAGTCTAACATGTGCCTGCCTACGTAGAAAGCATGGATGAACTGGGGAAAGTTTATCACCAAATCTCTGATAATGAAAATGATGATACCTATTGGGGGAGTTAGAAATTCCTAAAAATTTTAAGGAAGAGCCCCTTGAATTAAAAAATATACCTACTGGCATGGAATATGCATTCTTGAAAAATGGAAAGCCAATAATAATCAATGCAAATCTTACTTTTGAACAAAAATAGATGCTACTAAATGTAGTTAATAAATGGTCAATAACCTTTACTTGGTCATATCATAAACTCAAAGGGATTGATCCTAGGATATGCTAGCATTATATTGACACTGATCTAGCCATGAAGCTAAAGACGTAGCCATAGTGACGGTTAAATCTCAAATTGAAGTAGATTGTCAAAGAAGAAATCGAACAACTCCTCAAGGTGGGGTTTATCTATCCCATTATAGATAGTAAGTGGGTTAGCACACTCATGATTATGCCAAAGAAAGGTGGCAAGTGGCAGGTCTACATCGATTTTCAGTTGTTGAATATGACAACATTCAAAGATCACTTTTTATTATCATTTGTGGATCAGGTGTTGGACACTATATTTGGGCATTACTATTATAGTTTTTTGGATTGTTATAGTGACTATAACGAAATCTAGATTACATGAAAGGATTAGGCCAAAATGACATTTAAAAGTCCTTGGGGGAATTTTTCATATCGAAAGATGCCATTTGGCCTATGTAATGCCCTAGCCACATTCCAACACCTAGTCTTAAGTATTTTTTAGTAGTAGATCAGTAGTAGGGTGGAAGTCTTCATGAATGACCTCTCCACCTATGGGACTACATTTGATCAAACCTTTGACCATCTTGAGCAAGTGCTCAAAAGATGGAGCCATTTGATGGTCTAGGAAGGCATTGTATTAGGGCACAAAATCTCACAAGATGGGATTGGGATCAACCTTGAAAAGATTAGGGTCATCAAAGGAATTACCTATAAAAAAAATTATAAAAGATGTCTAGTCATTTCTTGGACACACTGGTTACTATTGAAAATTTATAGAGAATTTCTCTAATATTGCAAAATTGTTGGTCAAGCTAACAAAGAAAGATGCTCCATTGTTTTAGACCAAGGAATGTGAAAATGCATTTCAACAAGTAAAGGAGAAACTTGTGGAAACTCTAATTCTATAAGCACTCGACTGGTTCAGACCATTTCATATCATGAAGGATGTATCAAATTATGCCTTGGAGGGCTATTCTTACATAGTTGGATGACAAGAAACGTCGATATTACATCCACTATGCAAGTCAAAGCATTGTGGATGCACAACCAAACTACACCACCATAGAAAAGGAATTGATGGCAGTGGTGCTTGCCTTAGAGAAATTCAGGCACTATGTGCTTGAATACAAAGTGTTTTTGTACATGAATCACAATGTAATTTGCTTCTTGATGAAGATGCTAATGATGAGCCTACATGTCATACGATGGTTGGTGATCTTGCAGGAGTTTGATCTTATGATGGTAGATTGAAAGAAAATTGAGAATGTGACCATTGATCATTTGTCTCAATTACAATGGGACAACAAAGAGAAAATCCCACTGTTTGATTAGTTTCCTAATGAACTCCTCTTTATTGGGGCTATAACTAAATAATTGCCCACTGAGCCTAAATGGTACGATGGCATTCTCACCTATCTTCTCACTCAAGAGATGCCACAAGAGTTGGACCACTGGAAGAAACAATAGTTTCTTCACTAGGTGAAATGCTTCATGGAGATCAATAGGAACCTCTACAAGGTGTGCGCCAATGGCCTAGTTCCTTGGTACATCCTTGATGTTGATCAACTGTGTGTTCTCCAGGATGCTCATGAGGATCCTTGTGGGGCCACTATGCTTGGAGATGCATGGCCATTAAGATCTTGAAGGTAGGGTATTATTGGCCAACACCTTTTAGGGATGCTCACCAATTTTTTTATTCTTGTGAATGTTGCCAACATGATGGTGGAATGACCAAACAATGGATCCAACCATTGGAACCCTTTGACATTTGGGGCATTGACTTCATGGGTTCCATCACACCTATGTTAAATGGAAAGGCGTACATCATAGTCACTATTGACTATTGTATGAAATGGAAAAAAGCAATAGCCATCACCGACTATACATCTTTTACTGCTAATTTTGTACAAAAAAATGTTGTAAATAGGTTTGGTGTACCACATGCACTAGTTTCTAATAATGGAACCCACTTTGTAGTCACTACCTTTCAGAAGCTTATGGAATGTTTGGGGGTTGGGCATAAATTACCAACACCTTATCATCCCCAAGCTAATGGTCAAGCTGACGTTACAAATAGGAAAATCACTAAGATCTTAACAATAATAGTTAGAAAATATAGGAGGGATTGGAGCATGAAACTCAACGATGCCCTCTGGGCTTATTGCTTCACCTAAAAGCTTTCTATAGGCTACTCTCCCTTTGAGCTCATGTATGAAAAATTGCCAACTCTTCCTATTTAATCCAAGCTCCGTACACTTTCAACAACCTATGACCCTGACCTTGACTTAAGTCTAGCATAAAAAGAAAGATTAATGAATCTTAACTTGCTAAATGAAAACTAATTAATGGCCCTATCATCTAATGAGTTGCACAAGGCATTTAACAAAAAACACATGACCTTAGAATAAGGAAAGTAAAATTCCAACCTTGAGATAAAGTTCTCTACTGGAACCCCATGCACATACCTCGACAAACCAAATTTTAGATGTTGTGGAAAGCGCCTTATAGAATTCATGAAACCTTTCCTTCTGGGGCCATGTTAATCTACAAACCTAATTGCCTAGACCAAAAAAAAAATGGTTAATATGCAACAAATAAAACCTTTCCATGAGCGTAAGGAAGCTAGTATTTGCAACACCTCTTCAGATGGACAACCACATTCAATCTTTTGGATCTCCTCCTTTCAACATAGTCATGGGGGTGATGGCCATCCATGCTAACTATATAAGTGACTCCTTAGTTTTTTATCTTTTTTTTTTACACCTTTTTATTTTTACAAATTTTTGTTTTACGCCTTCTTTATCTTGCATCTTTTCATTTTCACATTATTAATTTTTTCCAATTTTTTATTTTACAACATCATTAGCACATTTTATTTTCCTTAAATATTTTACAATTTCTTGTATATTCTTCTTTATTTTGGTATGATTTTCTTATTTTTTTTTAACAATAATGTGCCTTATTGTTAATTGGGTATAATGTGGTTTATTTGAAGTGGGCATGTGCTATTTGGTTATTTGATTGTTGGTGTCTAGATACTAGCTTTGAATTTGTTTCTAATAACTAGGACATGGTTTCTTTTTCATGAAATAGGCAATGAGCCCATGACATCCATCCAACCACAGACTTTATGATTTTCCTTGTTCTTAAAGTATGAGGTCCCTTTTCATTAATAAAACTTTAAAAAATTGTGACCTTCGTAGTTTTTGGACTTGGAAAGGATTCAAAGGTTTGAATAAGGTATGACTTATAGGGGACTCAGTACTCTTTGTGCCCTTCTTCTTACTTGGGTGCATGTGTGTTTTCATCGATTTCTTACTATTCCTTGTCAACCAATAACAAGAATTTGAATAAGTCTTTGCATGGTGTGGTTCCCATTTCAGAAAAAAAAAAAACATGATGGGAGTTTAAAGCACACCCCTTAGAAAAAATAAACAGGCTATAAGCACTAGTTATGGGACTAGAAAGACATGTTACCCATGCTTGAAGGTTCCCTCTAACTAAGACCCTTTCTCCATGTGATCTTAATCGAGAACTCCATTCCACTTTCTCTCTCATCCATCTATGTAAATAGAACCAAATTCTCTCATTATTTTCATTTTTGAATTGACTAGAGTTTTATTTGAAGAAGTAATATATTATACCTTTCTATAACAAATTTTTACCCTTTATTTGTAAGAGCAAGAAAAAGTGCTTATCTATTGATCCTTAAGAGACTTTTCTTACTAGAATCAGTATTGTGGTTTTGGGTAATAGAGATTTGTTTAACATAATAGGAGTGGAAAAAAAGTTAGAAAGTTAAGTTGATAAATATAATAGTTAGTTGAAGATGGATCTAATTACACAATTAATATCCCTTTCTGTTATTTCAATTATTCTATTCTTGTTGTATGTATGGTTTTGTATCAAAAAAGAATTCATGTGGTTGACCCCATTTTGTTGGAACAAGGCTAGGATGATGATGATGTATGGTATTGTATTATTCTTTTTCTTTTAAATTTTGAACATATCATCTACATCTTCAACAATCCATATATCATGAATTTCATATCATAAAAGCAACTATAATAAAATTAACCTAAAAAATTATTTCAATCATATTTGTTATATAATTTATAAAAAATAAATAATTTTTTATTTTTTCTATGCCTAAACATACATTACCAATATGAACTATTTGAGTAAGTTGACGTAATATGAACTATTTGAGTAAGTTGACGTTATGTAGTGTGTTTCTTTTCACAAGCTAATGGATATAAAGATATCAATGTGCTTTTCTTCGATTCATTATGCTTGCATACCTATACTGTAAAATAAGTTTTGGTAAATTTTAATAATTATTTATTCTATTAAAAAAATGTAAAATTACTCACTATTCTTTTAATTTCTTTACATTTAGAATTTTTAAATTGATGATAACATCACTACCATGAAATGTGATTACACTTTTCCCCAAAAGAGGTCCTTTACATAGACACTTGAAAGCATTATAACTAGATGTGATGTTGTTCCATATTCAATAACTTCATGAAGCTTTTCCTCCTCCACAATTATTAAATGTTTCCACAGTTTTACAATTATAGGCTCAATCATAATAGAAATATAACTTTAAAGTTATTTTACTCTAACATATGCATATTTTGATAAAATAAGTACTATTTTCTTATGTTGAATCTAATATTTCTAATTATCTCATTTTAATCTATTGATCACTTCAGTCTCTCTTTAATGTATTGATTGCACTTATTATTGCTACTATTACAATTATATTTGGAAGTGTAAAAAAACAAAATTTAGTTATAAAATAAGTAAAAAAAATTTCTAAAAAATTAGTAATTTAAAGAAATCTATTTTGCGCTAAGAGTTTATACAAGAGTCTAGATTTATGAGCTTTATAAAATTATACTTCTAATTTAGAATTTCCTTCACCATTTGATCTATTTCTTGAATTTTGGATAGTCTATTTAATTCTATTTCATTATTGCATTTTTAAAATTACATTTTGAATTTTTTTTCTTTGAATTTTTTCTCCATGAATGCAATACATATTGCTTACATATAAATTATCATTTGCTAGTTGCACATCTTCATTGTAGACTATAGATTGCATAATGAATTCCAATAGAAAATATCAATTTGTAGGTATTAATGTTTAGATAAACTATAAATAACATGGACATGAAAAATTAAGAATGGTGCATGAACATCATTATTTGAAAAGTTTACCCTTTCTTTCCATCCTTCATATATTCAAATGATTTGATACTATTTTTGTATAACACACAAATGTCACACATCCAATTTTTATCATATTAACCAAGAACAAACAATGGCATTAAACTCACCATAAAGTTAATTAACATTATTTAAAGGTAAAATTAGTTTTTTTCATAGTTAAAATAGTGTAAATAAATAAGAAATAGTTTATATTGACTAATATTTATTTTTTAAGTTTTATAGTATGATAAATAAATTAAACTTTGAAGGATATAAATGTTTCTTTTAGAGAGAATTTTTAAATGAATTTCTTTATTTATTTTTCTTTATGTCAAATTACTTCTTAGTCAGTTGGCATGTATTGTAACATTGTCATGGTCTATATTATCATTTGTGATTCCTTTACATTAACCTTGTCATGTGTCTAGTCCTTGCTTATATAAGGTTTTAAAGATATGGGACTAGCCTTACTTAGTCATGGGGAATGATGAGGCATCCAATGGCATTTTATATGTCTATTGTAAGCCATATATTTAGAAAGTATTTCATGTGCCATGTATTTGTATTGCTATTGTATTTGGTTGTGGTTTGTATCTCTGAGGTATGCTTCCTTGCCTATTTGATGAGTGGTGGGTATTCCAACACTCCACCATACAAGTCATGAGTGTACATGTGCGACCTAATTGTAATTTATGGATAGTCAATGTAGATTCACTAGTAGTTGATGTTCAATTCGCAATTGCTATCTTACGACTTCAAGTTAGTAAAGCACAATTTGTATGGTTTAACTCTTAGTGAGACATATGATATGGTGATGTTGTTTGGCTCGAATTAGATCTAAGTATGAACATGATGTAAATGTGGTTATAAAAATTTAAGTCTATGTGTATTGGAAGTAGAAAGCTATTCTAGCCTATGGATGACAAATATCCTTTCATGGATTATCATACACATCATGGGCTCATATAACCATTACTAGGGTTATCAAGTAACTTTACTACTAAGAGAATCAAGCAAAGTTACTATTAGATTACTAAATAATTATAGTTTATGCTTGAAACTAGTTGTACTTATTCTACCTTACTAATAAACATTAGGAAAGTAAATGAATTCACAAAATTAAATGACTTAGCCATTGTAAATGACATAGAAAACTAAAATTAAGTGTAAATGATATAGAAAAGTAAAATTAAGTTAAGTGAGATGTTGCAATGGTGAGAAAAAATCTCAATATTTATTGCTAGTCATTGACTGTGTCTAGGAACAATCCACTCAAATAAAGACTCCATACAGTAGTTAAACACCATACTACAGGCATTCACTTCTAACTCTAAGTCACAAAAATAAACTGAAAGAATTTAGCTAAGTGTTAGATAAAAGTTGTTTCTTTGATGTGATGGTGGGTTGGTATTTATAGTGCAAACTAGAACCCACTACATTGTATCTACGATGATGTAAGCAGAGTTATGATATCATAGGTATGATATCACATCAATGACTTATAATGATTTTATCATAACCCCACAACTAACCAAAAACTCATCCTCAAGTTAAAACAAAAGGAGAATAGGATCCCTTACATAATTTGTGAGGTTGTATATAGAATTGAATACCATGAATTATTTATGTAACTAATTCTACCATGAATGTTGCATTATGGTTCAAGTAATGTTTACAAAATTATTATACATTGCATGATGGACACTGATGATAATAAAAACAAAGCAAAATAAAAAAAACTTTAGAATTTGATGTAGCCTTATGTTCCTGGTGGTGATGGCTCCTCCATTGGTCTTTTTCCTTTGTCATCAGGCTTTTAAAAATTGATAGTGGTTAAGTAATGCCTAAAGTTTCTCTTCTTCTAATACGGGGTCATGTACCATTTAGGAAAATTCAACAATGTTTGCTAGAGTTGGTACTTCCCATGAGCAAGGTAGTTGTGGAAACATCTTATTTGCTTTCACATATAATGCTACAAATTTTCATCATTCTTCCTCAAATGCTTTGGCCACTTTTCTTAGTTCTTAATAGCCTATCATTCTATGAGCTAGATTTGCTATGATGTCCTTTTGATCTTGGTAGCTAGCCTTAACTACTTGAAGCTTAGAGTTTATAATATGTAACTTTGTTGGATGTTCTTCCTAATCACAAACTCCTTCTCATAGAGCACATGCACTATGACCACTTATTGATCTAGTTCATTTCTCAATCTATGTATTGTAAGCATGGATAGATTAGCATATCATAGATTTACTAATTCCATTTACTCTATGTTGTTCTTATTCTTTATTTTAGCTACCAATTAGGTGTTTGCATTGTAATGGTGTTGATTTTAACCTTAGCCATCTAGAACTCTTTTTCATTGATCTACTTATATATGATCACTTGGTCTTTGAAATGCTCTTTTAGTCTTTCATGTTTTTTGGTGTCATTTTGCCATGTGCTAATCTCAATGGCTAACTTTTGGTAGATTTGTGCAAACTTCTTTCATTGATAATATTTTATTTTCTTTGGTCATTTTTTACATGTCTTAGTTGACTCTTGTGAATTGCTCTCTAAGCCGATGGATGCTCTCTTCTAGGACATTCTTTTGTTTTTCTATATCAATCAACCTTATGTTTTCTACAACATTCTTCTTGTTTTCTTCCTCTAGGGTAATTAGGGCTTTAGCATGTGCATACAATTTTGCTTCAACCATTGAGGTATTCCACATTGGTTTTTCTTTTTCCATCTTCACTTGCATGTTTCTGGCTATCAATTGGGTCACCTATTATATTTTAAATTTTTCTCGTTGGTCTCACACTATATATTGTACAGGGTCTCTCTTTTCTGCTCTTAGTGCTACTAATTTAGCTTGCAAACTTTGCACCTCATTCTCTAGATGTTTAGATCTAGTCTAAGCCATTACCAAATTTCCCTTTGTTGAAATTAGCTCTAAGTCTGCTACAGTGATATCACTAGGGATATTAAAAAGGTTTTTCATTACTCTCCCTATCTACAACAATCGATCTAAGATGTCTTCATGCTCTTGTAGAACCATAGAGGTTCCAACTATGGTTTCAACATCTTTAACTCTAGTAATATTCATTGGTGGCATAATGGAAATATTAAAGGATTCTTTAATGTGATCTGTGACTAGTTCAACTGCTCCTACTACATCCTAGTGTTGCATTACTACAACTGTGGCTCCTTCTCCTATCTCTAGCATAACTTAGAAGGATGCATTGTTCTATGAGATTTTTTGTGCCTAATCCACATCTTCTCCTACAATTAATGAAATTTGACCACTAGTAGGTCTTGTTGATACTATAAGTTTTCTCAGATTATCTTACTTTATATATTACAGAACCTTTCCTACTTTCCTAGCTTATGGTTTTAGCAACTTGTTGTAAGTGGCTCATGGAAGGTCGATAATTATGTTGTATTGGTGAAGTGCTTGATTCAAGTCTATCACTAGCTGGTGTTGACCCATTGGATCTTGCTTCATCTTGTATTATAGCTATGAAATTTCCTATAGGTGTGGATCAGGTTGCTCCCTCAATGTTGACTAGCTTCTCCAATTGATCTTTCTTTGAAGGCACTAGCTTTGACATGTCAACATAGGATGCATTTCAAGCTTTGCATACAACATCATTGGTGTAGCCTAGAATTCCTGCTTGCTTGCACAGTCTTCTAGTGAGGCAAGGAAATGAAAAATTAAGTTTCTTTGCCTTCTTCTCTTTAAACCTTCTTTGGATTTCTAATGACAACAAATGAGCCATATTTGCATTGAATTTCCCCATGAGGATGGTGCTTCCTCTTGTAGCATAGGTGGAAATCCTATTTAATCTTTTGGTGGAAAAGATATGGTAAGTATTGATCTTGAAGTATATTTTCTCCTTAGTGGAAAATCCACTATATTCCTTATCTACTAACCCATAAGCCCTTTGTAGCCACAACTTCTTTGCATTTATGTTAGATCTTATGGATATCTGCATAATATTTGCTCCAACATTAGGAATATTTAGTGATTACTTTGACTAAATAAGGCACTATGACTCCTTCAATCTTAACTGTGGAATCATCCTATTTATTTTTCCAAAACTGGTACACTTCTCCTAAGTACCATTCTCCATTGCATGACATAGTTGGCCAAAGATGAGAGGCTTGGAGTTGCCCTTGGATGTTGGTAGGTGAAAACTCCATAAATGTTCTAAAGTTAAGTTCCAGAATGACTGTTGACATAATAGACTTCTATTGCATTGCTTGGAGACACTCATTTGATAGCAGGATGCATTGTCCTTGCTCTTGTATGGGTAGTGCTTTAGCTTCATCTTGTGTAGAATGTTCTATTTTTGGTGTTTGTTGATCAATGCTAAAGGATTAAGCTCATTTCTTAGCTTTTGAAGTCTATTCTCTAGCTTGTCCCATTCCCTTAGGTCTTTTAACCCTTTGTTGTGAGGGTCCTTATGCTATGGGTCTTTTAAGGATCATTTATAATTACAAGGGATTTATTAAGATTACCCAAGAGTTTAAATGAGTCCCTAATGGTTCATAATCCTTTCTTTGGTTCTTGGATTTGATCAAAATTTATCCTTATTATTACTTTTTAGCTTTTATTATGATTGTAGGATTAGAAAAATTTGAAAAAAAATCATTATTTATTATATCTTTTAATCATTACGACCTCTCACAATTGTCATTCTATTATTTATTGTGTATTTGGATGGGTAATTAGGAGAATTTGTAAAAGAAACCCTTAATAATTTCTATTCTCTTATTTATTATGTATTTAGATGGATAATTAGGAAAATTGGTTAGATTTATTAGTTTTTATTCAGTTATTGGATTAAGATATGCATGTTTGTTCTTATTCTTATCTTTAGTGTACTCTTTTGAGCGTTAGAGAAATTTGACTTATCTACACACAAAACTCTCTCCCATGACTAAGTTGGCCACTCCATGATTAAGAGAGTTTGAAAATCATGCAAATCGAAGCGTTAGAGAGTTATGGGTTTGATGTTACACCATTTTTATTCTCACTTAGTTATTTACTCTTCTATCTAGGCATATTGATCATAAGTTTCTTTTATCCTTATTGTGGGAAGAATGTCATTATGGCCATGGTAAGAACCTCTTATGATTGGAAATTAGTGGATGGATGATGTGGTCTCATTATGTATAAAATCAATCCTTCAATGATTTGATAACATAAAATAATATTCTTATTAGTACGACTACATCTTATCTTATTCCTTTATACTTTATTGGAAAAATCAAAAAAAGTATGTACATGAAGTATGATGAAAAATTATAGAAAAATGATAAGAATGAAAAAATTTATAAAGAACTCAAAAGGTATCAAAGAATGAAAAATGATAAAGAAATGAAAAAAGTATAAAAGAATGGAAAAGATATTAAAGAATGTAAAAATTTAGTAAGAAAGATAATAAATATAAGAAAAATGTAAACAAAAAAAATATAAAACAAAACACTTAAAAAGCACTTATCAATTCCTAATTCAAGATAGGACACCTCCCCCATGACTAAACTCATAGGCGAGCATTCGAAAAATGGATCCTAGATCTTCAAAATCATATAATCGAGGTTTCTTATTTATGATACTTAGTGATTTGGATTTTTATTTATTATTCCATGTAACATTGATGATAATCAAGTTTTGATCTTTTGGAGATACATATTTTGTTAGACTAGATGATCTTTCCATTTTATAAGGTCCAACTATGTTTTCTTGTGTATTCTTAATTTTAGATTTTGAGTCTCCATGTTCACTACTTGTGGTTGCTGTATGATCATGGTTTAGGATATCGTTTTGTAGGTTCTCGATTTGGGTCATTTAATTGAAGTAGAAGTTAATAAGTGGGTTAGATGTTTCCATGTATATTTTGGATAGTTTCATGCTCTCATTTCTTAACCACTATATATCTTTTGGTTTAGTGATTATTGTCTCTTCTAGTGTACATGTTTTTCACATTTGTTGTGGGATGGTGTAAGAATCATGTTGACATTCTAAACTTTCAATCCATAACTACATCCTTCCTTATCATAAGTAATGCATGGAATTCTTTGTGTATGCATGGTTCCTTGCTTATCTTCCTTGAAATTTCCAAGAATAAGTCTCTCATTCCTAGCTTAGCATCAATTGTATTAAGAGATGCTCTCCTCATAATGATAGAAAAGTTCCTATTATCATTCTTCACATCAATCACCAAAAGATCTATAGGATAAGAACACCCATTGATAGTGGTGACTACATCTTCCATCTATGCCATGACTTATTGATCTACCAAGTCTAGTCTTATGTTGCACTTCTTTAAGGATGGTAGGTTTCATGCCTTGTATGTTTCTTAAGATATCAAGTTAACTTCAAAACCTGAGTCTAGTAGAGCTTTGCATGATGAATTTCTAATAATTTGTAAATAAATCAAAGGATTTCCAAGATCTATTCTTTTCTTAGCAAGAGGTCCTACTTTTATCTAATCTGATATTGTATTAATTAGCATGATAGTTGTAATCTTTTGATTTGATTGTTGTGGAAGCATGGTGTTTGTAGGAGGATCCACCATAGGAGAAACATGATTGGATGAAGTCCTAGCTCTACCAACCTTTTTTGGACTTATCCTGAAGAAAGGATATTGCATCATTTTACCTTTAGTGTTGCTAGTATGATCCTTTCTCTATATATTCACTGCCCTTGTAGCAATGTTTTTTTCTATGGTTGTGATGGTAGTTCTCCTTACATAATAGGTCATGACATTGATGATAGAGAGTTAGAAGTGTGAAGTGAAGAACTAGCTACTAGTTGAGGCATGTAACAATTTGTATCCATCCATGAAGTAGTGGGTCAATGATATTCTAGTGGATAGTAGTGAGAGGAAGCATGGACTGAAGTATTCCTTGGAGAGATTGGAAGTTGGACATAGTATCCATAGGAATCAGGCTACCTATATGTATACTGTAACCTTGGTGGTGGTATTCCCGATGCTTGTGCTTGTTGCTACTATTTTTGGTATTGTTCTTGCAGTTGAGGATATGCCCCACTTGGATAGTATGTTTGACGCGATATCGCATGGGCCACGATATCGCATCCCCTGCGATATTGCATCTTCCCCTATGATATCGCGTACGCGATATCGCAGTGCATCACCAAATCTATAAATAAGAGGCGGCTCTCCCTTGTTTCTTAGTTTAGGCCTAGACTGTAGTGAAACTTTGATAGTTTTACCTCTCCAGAGATAGAATAATTTCCATGTGCCCACAGTAGGAGCTCCAAAGTGAATGAATCTTTATTTGAGCAAATATTGTACCTAAACACAAGTTTGTGTATGGAAATAAAGACCAACTTCTTGGATAAACCTTGCAATGCATGGAATAGGCTAATTAGGATTTTAATTACTATTATTTATTGTTTATCATTTAAATGTTTTATTAGTTCATTAAATCTCTCTCAACCCTTCTCCCATAGTTAAGTGCATTCAGTACGACTACTTCGAGCACGTGCTTTACGCTTGGTGATCCTAGTAACGAATAGCATTTGGTAATCAAGGTTGCATCGGTTCAGGGTGTGGATGGTAAGTGGGAATGGATGCTGATGCTAGGTTAATTAAGGATTAGTCAAAATATTTAGTTAAATTTAGTTAATTAGTATCTTCACCCTTCACCTCATTACCATAGGAGATAAAATAGAAAAGATATAAAAATCATATACCTCAGACTTAATTAACCATACAACCATGACAAACACAAGTAAGTCTGGGAAGACAATGAATGATTAACCTTAAGTGTTCCATGAGGTGTGTAGGCACTTAGTCTATAGAGTTTGACCAGATCGTGCGTGTAACACTCGTATTCATATTGTTGAGTGTAGGGGTACCTCGCCACTCATCACTGGCACTGTTTCCGGGGACTATGTTGTTTTTGCACTAAGTAGAATATAGGAAATCATCCACATTGTTGGGAGCTTAAACGAACCCTTAGGGTTAATCAGAAGAAAATTTGAATAACAGTTAATCAGCACACCGAATAAGAAACAATGTCTTCTTCTTCTAACAAAAGCACTTCACCACCTAGGGATCACACTAGAGACAGTCGGCGACATAAAACACATAACCAAAATCTACTGGGTCCTCAAGAATTTAGTGTGGTGTACATTCATCATGATGAATATGTACTCAACTTTACCTTTGTCTTCCATCAAGATGAATAGCTGCGTTGGAGAGATTTAGAAGGTAACATCGTGTTACCTCCAGATAGAGCCACCCCCAACATGCTCCTTCGTGCCCTTGCACAAATTGACATGTCACAACTATATGCTAAGTACATTGCATGTGATTACAACACAAGGGACTACCATCCCACAGAAGCGCAATGTCAACGAGATGAGTGGTGGGAGAGTTACCACACATCATTGAAGGGAAAAGGCCCTCATAATGCTTCATCCATTATACACGAAGTTAAGGGTGGTGAACCTATTCTCATAGGTTCCCCACCAAATGATGTTCCCCCTCCTAATGATAGTGAGGAGTTTGGGTATTAGAACATTCGCTCCATGATACACAACTCTGGTTCTGATGCCCATGAACACCAAGTGTTCAATGAGGGAACACGGACACATGACAAGGATGAGCATTCTAATCATCATCACGATCAGGGCCATAGTCACCAAAGAGAAGGTAAGAAACATCGTCATGGTGATGGTTCTCCTTCTTCTTCCCCTTCATCACATCATTCACCCTCTCCTTCCACATCAGGACACAGTCACAAAGAGCATAGCGGTGAGGATAAGGGTAAGTGAAATGAGATACCTTAACAAGAGAATCAAGAGAGAGGACGAGGGCAGTCTAGAGAGTCTAGGCATGGTAGAAGGAAAAGTAGGGAACCACGTAGGCATCATAGATGTCATGAGAGAGATGATCATGATGAACCCCTACTTGCCACCCGAAGTATGTTAGATATTATGGAGGTAGTTAGGATACCTACAAGGCATCAAAAAGATAGTAAGATCAAGAGACTAGATAGAAAAATATCCCACACTTCAAAGGGGGATACAATGGTAATCCGCAAAATCATTTACAGGCATTCCACGATGCCTATGCCTTGCAAAATATTGAGAATGAGTGGCAGAAGTTAAAGTTTTTTCCTAGGACACTTGTAAAGGAAGCAAAAAGCTGGTATTGGTCCTTAGAGCTGGAAACCATTAGGAGGTGGAGTACAATGCTAGAATTGTTCAATGATAAGTACCAAACGTACTCTAGAGTGTCCAACTTGCATAAGTAGATCCAAGGATGGAAGCAAGATAATCATGAACCCTTGGATTTTGCCATGGGCCAATATTATGCATTGCTACATCGTTGCCTGGGACATGGTTACGCACAACAAGATCAACTCTGCCACATCGTAGATGGGCTAAGACATGAAACTAGGAGAACCCTTGGGACATATGTCCAAGGGAGATTATCTAAACTTAGATCCCATGAAGTTCATAGATTGTTGGAGCAAGTAGCTAAAGAAGAAGAGGAGTTACAGAAAAGAGAAAGCACGGAAGAGTATAACCACGATCCTTCCCTCCAAAAGAAGGAAGTAAGATTTTGCAATGAAGAGGATGAGTCACCACTCGAAGAGTTGGTGAATAGAAAAACCTTGCCACTTCAAAAGCTAACAACTGAGGTGTTGGCTAAGGTAGATCAAATGTGGGACTCCATAGATAGTAGACTTGAACTTATCCTGAAAATAGTAGAGAAGTCTAAGGAGGAACAAAGTAGTGACCATGATAAGAAAAAGTCAAGAGATTCAGGCGATGCACGTGAAAAGGGTAAGGGAAAAATTACTATCGCTGATGAGGTTGTGGATTCTGACACAAAAAATGACAGTGGATGTGAGATCTATCAATATGACCATCCTAAGGGATATTTCCTAATAATCTCACATCTGCAAGAGTCCAGGGTGTATGCACTCAACTCAAGACTTAACAGACGGTAGGCACCCTGAAGGTCACCTTATCCCTAAGGTAACCTGAGGTAGTTCCACCAATAGTTAACGTATTATCCAAGTGGAACTCCACCACAACCTATCAGGAAATACTAGCAGTAGCAACACCCACAGTCATGGGGAATGCCACCGCCTAGACAAAAATACCCTTACCAACAACCAGACCCATATGGCTATTACGTGTAGTAGCTGGTTTCTCCAAGTGACTCTATGGGTCACACAACTCCAAAATGTCACTACCAAGTTTGGGAGTATTTTAGGACTCCTTCTCCTCTAGGAGACACACCACATACATAACATCCTCTGAATCCATCCACCTCTCTTACGCTGGTAGTTCCACTACCACCTGCTCCAACAATTCAAGGGGAACTCCCCACTGAATCATAGCAATGTAATGCTACGAGAGCTGTAAACCTTCGACTTGCTACTAGTTCTGACAACCAAAAGAAGAGAAGACCTTTCTTCATAACCAAAAGCCCAAAAAAGCTCTGACAACCACAAGCGGTTGAGTCTGTGACCACTTCTCCAACAAATAAGGCTTCAGAGCTCCCTTCAAATCAACAACAGAGCTCAACGCATACGGTTATGTTAACACATACTGTTACTGATTGGATCAAGGTAGGCCACCTTCCCAGGAAACTCTTTGACTCTGGAAGCCCCCTAATTTATCTCGAAGTCACTAGAAAAGAACCTCATAAGGCTCTTCTTGACTCAGGTTCCAGAGTCAACTTAATATCATGAGAAATGTATCAAGCCTGGAACCTACCTCCACTTAAGAAGAACAATATTCAACTAGAGCTGGTTGACCAGTCCATCACCATTCCCTTGGGATTGGTGGATGACATCATTACCACTGTGTGTGGTTGGTCATACCCAGTTGATTTCCTGGTGATAGAAGTCAACAGCAACAAAGGGGACTTCCCAATTATAATGGGAAGGGCATGGCTAAGTACAATAGACACATTCCTAGGAATCTGTGATCTTTCCTTAGGAATATCTAAGGTAAACATTTATGGAAAGATTAAGAAGAAGAAAGTTTCAAGCATCATATACAGTGACTCAGAGGATGATGACATGGAGGAATGCTCAGCATCTCCTGCATGCAACTGGTGTGCCCAAGAAACATAGATACAAAGGTGCCTGTATGTAGCAACCACACAACAAGAGAACACCTAGTGGTTGATAGCTGATTAAGAGAGAAGCCCACCAACATGCATGGAACAAACTAGGGGAACAACTCACATCCACAACGAAGGCATAGATACATTGGAGTATGAGTGTCGTCAACTTCCACCCCTTAACCTGAAAACATTAATCGGGAGAAGTTGGACATTTCTAAAAAATTCAAATAGGCATTCATTATTTCAGATCTCTCCCTTTCCATTCAGTCATGGGGGAGATGGCCACCTATGCTGATCATTTGAGGTCCTCAGTTCTTTTAAGTTTTTTTTACATGTTTTTGTTTTACACATTTATGTTTTACACGTTTTTGTTTTGCACATTTTTGTTTTACAAATTTCTTTAACTTTTCTTATTTTTTTTACAACATCGTTCATACTTTTCCATTTCTTGTGTATGCTATCCGTCTTGTAAGTTTGTCACCCAATAAGTATTCTTAATGATGGTATGAACTGTTTCTATATTGATTGCTAATGTTTGGTTTTTACCTTTAAGTTATGATGATGATACTAAGGTATGGTTCTTTTGATATGACAGGCAATGAGTCCACTTCATCCATACATCAACAAATTTCTATGGTCTCTCTTAGCTTGGAAATGTATAGTCCCTTTTTAAACAAGCACTATCAACAAATCAGTGACTGGGCATTTCTCAAACTAAGGAAGGACTCAAGGATTGAAAAGGGTGTGGCTTCAAGGGAAATTTATGCATTTGTGTTGGCCATTTTCTTGGGTTCTTGGATGTTTTCTTCTTGATTTTTCTTACCATTTTGATGTTAGTTAATTATTTGGAAGTTGAGAAAATAAAAATAATAAAGTCTTTGCATGGTGTGGTTCTCACGTATAAACACATAAAACATTAAAAAAATAGCGAGAATTTAAAGCACATCCATTAGAAGAAATAATCATTTGGGCTACAAGCACTGGTTATGGAACTAAAAAAAATGTTCCCTCTAACTAAGGCTCTTCTCACTTCCCATTCTCTCCTCCTTCGTTTCGTTGGAATGGTGGTGGCTCTTTGGGGAAGGAATTCTTGTTACTTCAAGGGGATGGATTGGCCAAATGCATTAATGCGAAGTTACTAGATTTGGTTTGTTTGAGGCCGGACTTGGAATGGGATCTCCTAAGTCACATTAATCATTAACTACACAAAGGGCTATACACCACCTTGTTCTTGGGATTCCATTCCATTCTCTTCTCTCCATCCTTCTCTCCATTGTTCACCTCATTGTTGGTTGTATCATTAGTGTATATTTTGGTTGATGCATTGTTTTCTTTTTGGTAAATTCTTGCAGTTAAGACTTTAACTCTTGTTCCAAATGACATTTCTAGAGCCTACGGACTCTTGGAATGTGGGTTTGTCAGGGCATTAAGGGCATGAGCCTGCTTTGGGGAGGACCCACTGACATTCCTATTTGGTGCACCAGTTAAATTCTTTCCCTTAACATTTTTGCAATCAACTTTATTTTGTTCATTTCCATCTTGACATCTATTTCACCGACATTATAGTTGTCTCTTTTTCTCCATCTTTCTTGTTCTTTCTCTTTCTCCATTCTATCACTACCGGAGGTTCGTGATTAGTCATGGGGGTACGGACCCAATTTTGTCGATTTTCTCCTAACTCCTACACCTTTGGTAGTCACCATGAATATATCTCCAAACCCATATCAGCCACACCACAACTCAGCGAATGGACCTTTCACCGAAGCAAGGTATCCACTGCATTGTGATTCATTTACCCTTGCTAATATAGAGACTGTGTTGTGTGTGCAGATGGTGATCATACAACAATGGATTGGATCTGGAGGGAACACATGGAATGGATTGGTGCTGAAGTAGCTATACAAGGAACTAGATGGATGGCACACTTATGGATACACAATTGATGAGTGGCGAGGTACCCCTACACTCAATCATACGAAATGAGCATAGCACGCACGATCCAATTGAACTCCACAGACTAAATGCCTAAATGCCGTAAGGAACAGTTGGGGTTAATTAATCGTTGTCTTCCCAAACTTGTTGTTGTCACGATGTATGGTTAAGTAAGTCTGAGGTATATGATTTTTTTGGTCTTTTCAGGTTTATCTCCTATGCTAAGGGGTGAAGGGTTGAGAGAACTAACTACTCTAACTAATGTCCTAAGTCTAAATTAACTAGCATCAGCATTTGTTCCCACTTATCGTACACACCCTGAACTGTGCAACT
>MNCI01002172.1:9427-33008 GCA_015680685.1 Gnetum montanum | reverse complement strand
CAATGTGTCTATGCCATGGTTGTTGGCATGAGTTGTCTCCTCAGTTCGTTCCATGCATATTTGCTTGCTCCTTCGAGTGGCTGTCAACCATGGGGTGTCTACTATTGGTTACGTGGTTGCTACATACATGCATCTTTGTTTCTCACTTTCATAGGCACACCTCTCACATGGAGACATATCCTCCATGTCATCACCCAATGAATTACTGTATGCGATGCATGAAATCTTCTTCTTCTCAATCTTTCCGTAAATATTAATCTTGGAAATTTGTAAAGAAACATCACAGATTCCTAGGTACGCATCTACGGTACTTAGCCACCCTTCGTTGTTAACCTCAATCACCAGGAAATCGGCTGGGTATGACCACCCACACACAATGGTGAAAATGTCCTCCACCAATCCTAAGGGAATGGTGATGGACTGGTCAGCCAGCTCCAGTTGTATGTTACTCTTCTTAAGTTGGGGTAGGTTCTAGGCTTGATACATATTTTGTGAAATTAGGTTAACTCTGGAACCTGAGTCAAGAAGAGCTCGATGTGGTGCATTTTCGACGATCTGTAAATGAATTAAGGGGTTCCCAGGGTCAGATAGTTTCCTGGGAAGGTGGCCCACCTTTATCCAGTAAGTTATGGTATGTGTCAACATAACCGTTTATGTACTTAGTTGTTGGACTGAAGGGTTCTCCGAAGCGTTAGTGGTTAGAGGCCTATACATGTGCCCAACCGCTTGTTGTTGTGAGAGTTTGTCTAGGCTCCTAGTTTTGAAAAAGGGTCTCTTCTTTGTATAGTTGTCAGAACTAGCACCTGGTTGGATATTTACATGCTGAATATTTACAGCTCTCGTAGCGTTATGTTGCTACGGTTGAGTAGGTAATTCCCTCTGCATTGTTGGAATAGGTTGTATGGGAACTATAGGTGGAAGAGGTGCGGGTGGAGTTAGAGGATGGGCTGAATGTGAGATATCTCCCAAAGGAGAAGGAGTCCTCTTGAAGTACTCCCGAACTTGGTAGTAACATTGGGGAGTAGTGTGACCCATAGAGTGACCTGGAGAAACTGGCTGCTGCACATAATAACCGTAAGGATTGGGCTACCGGTAAGGGTACTGATGTGTTGGCGATGGCATCCCCCATGACTGTGGGTATTTCCACTGCTGATGTTATCCAATAGGCTGTGGAGGCATTCCACTTGGGTAATATGTTAAGGGTTGGTGGAACTTCCTTGGTTTACCTTGTGGATAAGGTAACCTTCGAGGTGTTTGCCATTGATTAAGTCTTGGATTTAGCGCATACACCCCAGACTCTTGTAGATGTGAGATAATTGGGCAACATCCCTTAGGATAGTCATAGTAATAGACTTCACATCCACTATCATTGTCTGTATCAGAATTCATAGCCTCATCGGAGATAGGAATTTTCCCCTTACCCTTGTTATGGGCAGGGCTTAAGTTTCTCCGCTTGGTTTTTCCTTTGTCACTACTTTGTTCTACCTTAGACTCTTCTATGATTTTTAAGACTGTTTCTATTCTTGAGTCTAAGGAATCCCACATTTGATCTACTTTGGCCGATACCTCAATTGTTAATTTTTGGATCAGCAAAGTTTTCTGATTCACCAACTCTTCGAGTGGTGACTTATCCTCCTCATCACAGAATTTCACTCCCTTCTTGCGAAGGGAGGGATCACGGTTATATTCTTCCACACTTTCCCTCTTACGTAGTTCACCCTCTTCTTGCGCTACTTGTTTCAACAAAATTTCAACTTCATGGGTTCTTAGTTGGGAAAGTCTCCCTTGGGCGTAAGTCCCAAGAGTTCTTCTCATTTCATTCCTTAGCCCATCCACGATGTGGCGAGGTTGATCCTGCTTAGCGTACCCATGGCCCGAGCAACGATGTAGTAGTGTATAGTAACAAGCCATGGCAGCATCCAAGGATTCATAAGCACCTTGTTTCTAGCCTTGGATCTTCTTACGCAAATTGGACACTCTAGAGTACGTTTGATATTTGTTGTTGAATAGTTCGAGCATCATACTCCACCTCCTGATGGTTTCCGGTTCTAAGGATTGGTACCAGCTCTCTGCTTCTTTGGTAAGTGTCCTTGGGAATAGCTTAAGCTTCTGCCACTCATTATCTATATTTTGCAAGGCACAAGCATTGTGGAATGCTTGTAAATGATGTTGAGGATCAGTGTTGTATCCCCCTTCAAAACGTGGGATATTATTTATGTCCAAACGCTTGATCCTGCTATCTTTTAAATGCCTTGTGGGGATCCTAACTACCTCTGTAATGTATAGCATACTTCGGGTTGCAAGTAAGGGTTCGTCATGATCATCCCTGTCATGACGTCTATGATGTCTTCGTGGTGGTTCCCTACTCTCCCTATGTCCTTGCCCTTGTCCTAACTCCTGACCTTCCTATTGAGGTCTTTCATCTCCCTTACTTTTACCCTCTCCATTGTGCTCATGATGGTTGCGCCCAGATGTGGAAGGAGAGTGTGAATGATGAGATGAAGGAGAAGAGGAAGGGGATCCATCACCATGGCGATGTTTCTTACCTTCTCTTCGGCTGCTTCAGCCTCAATCATTGTGACGATCAAAGTGTCCATCCTTAGTGTGAGTGGTTGTTCCTACTGTGAACAGTTGGTGTTCACGGGGATCAGAGCCCAGAGCATGTATAGTTGATCGAAGGCTCTGATGCCTAACCTCTTCACCATTGTGAGGAGGAGGAACACATTTCCTAAGAAACTCATTATGAGGGGTTTCTCATCTTCTATTTCACTAAGGACATGGGGGACCTTGCCGTTCAACAATGAGTGTTGACTCTCTTGCCTTTCATCCCTCATATGTTGCAAAGCGGTAGGATGATAATCCCTTATATCATATTCTCCAGCAACGTATTCAGCGAATAAGTACTGCATGCCAATCTGTGCTAAGGCATGGAAGAGCATGTTCCGAACAGATCGATCTGGTGGTAAAACTATGTTACCAAAAAAATCTCTCCAGTGCAACTATTCATCCTGATGGAGGATAAAAGTGTAATCAGGAATATACTCATCGGGATGAGTATAAACTATCTTATATTGTTTATCACTTGGCTGGTTTAGGTTATGTGTATGTTGCTGACTGTCTTCCATGTTATTCCTAGGTGAGTTAACCTTATGAGAAGAAGCCATTTTACTGGTGTGCTGTTCACCGTTATATATGTTCTTATTTAACTAATTAACCCAAAGGTTCGTTAAGGCTCACAACGATGTGAAAGATTTCCTAATGTTCTAATTATCGTACAAATACTTAGTCCTCGGCAACGGCGCCAATGATGAGTGGCGAGGTACCCCTACACTCAACCATACGAAACGAGCGCAACACTCACGATCTAGTCAAACTCCACAGACTAAATGCCTAAACACTGCAAGGAACACTTGGGGTTAATTAATCGTTGTCTTCCCAGACTTACTTGTTGTTGTCACGGTGTATGGTTAAGTCCGAGGTATATGATTTTTTTGGTCTTTTCAGGTTTATCTCCTATGCTAAGGGGTGAAGGGTTGAGAGAACTAACTACTCTAACTAATGTCCTAAGCCTAAATTAACTAGGGTCAGCATCTATTCCCATTTACCGTACACACCCTGAACTGTGCAACTGTGGCTACCAAACACTAATCATTACTGGGATTACCACACATAATGCACGTGCTCAAAGTAGTCATACTGAGGCACCTAACTAGACTAAGTGTGATGAGTAGCCGATTCCTTGACTAGCCGTACACATCCGTAGATTCTTGTAATCAAGTCATACTCGTCCCACATTCTAGGAGATAAGGGTGAGAGAATCTAATTGTGATGAGTAGCCGATTCCTTGGCTAGCCATACACATTCGTCAATGCTCATAACCAAGTCGTACTCATGCCGCACTACTAGGAAAGCAATAAATAACATTAAATAAACCTATCCATGTACTGCAAGGTTTATGCACAAAGCTCGTCTTTATTACCATACACAACTTGCATTCAAGTACAAAGCTGCTCGAATAAAGAACCGTTCACTTGGGGGACTCCTACTGTGGGCACATGGAAAATATTCTATCTCTGGGGTGATCAATCCACCAGAGCTTTGCTACTTCTAACCTCTATATGCAAATGAGGGGAGTGCCGCCTCTTATTTATAGATTTGGCGGCGGACTGCAATATCGCGTACGCGATATCGCAGGGGATGCGATATCGTGGCTTGTGCATATCGTGTCTCATCAACAATGAAAGGTGCAATCTTAGCATTGGTAGTAGCAGACTTCTTCTCTCTTCTCTCTTCTCTCTCAGCTGCCAAATAATGCCTGATGTCAAATGTATAAAGTGTTCACTCTTGTTGTCATGAACACTAGTTTTGTCTTGTCTTGTAATGATGATCCATTCACATGTCATCCCATTCACCATTAGTTCCATTTGAGTCAATAATCCCATACCATCCCAATATTTTGTAAGGAACTCGAGGAAAAGTTTTTATTCAGTCATGGGGGTATGATGGGATGCGATATCACATCCCCCATGATATCGCATACGCGATATCGTGTCTTCCCTTGTGAAATCACGTACGCGATATCGCAATGCGCTGCCAAATCTATAAATAAAAGGTAGCTCTCCCTTGTTTCTCAGTTGAGGCCTAGACCGTAGTGAAACTCTGGTAGTTTTACCTCTCTAGAGATAGAATAATTTCCATGTGCCCGTAGTAGGAGCTCTAAAGTGAATGGATCTTTATTTGAGCAAATATTATACCTAAACACAAGTTTGTGTACGAAAATAAAGACAAACTTCTTGGATAAACCTTGTAGTGCATGGAATAGGCTAATTAGGATTTTAATTACTGTTATTTAGTATTTATCATTTAAATGCTTTATTAGTTCATTAAAACTCTCTCAACCCTTCTCCCATAGTTAAGTGCATTTAGTATGACCTCTTCGAGCATGTGTGTTACGCTTGGTGATCCCAGTAATGAATAGCATTTGGTAACCAAGGTTGCAGCGGTTTAGGGTGTGGACAGTAAGTGGGAATGGATGTTGATGTTAGGTTAATTAAGGCTTAGGTAGTTAGTTAAAGTTAGTTAATTAGTCTCTTCACCCTTCACCTCATTACCATAGGAGATAAAGTAGAAAAGATATAAAAATCATATACCTCAGACTTACTTAACGATACATCCGTGAAAAATACAAGTAAGTCTGGGAAGACAACGAACGATTAACCTTAAGTGTTCCATAAGGCATGTAGGCACTTAGTCTGCGGAGTTCGACCGAATCACGCGTGTAACGCTCGTATTCATATGGTTGAGTGTCGGGGTACCTCACCACTCATCAAGGCTATTTAAAGTTACCTTGTAGATAAGGTAGTATTCTAAGCATCTATTTTTTGACAAATTTTGGATTAGAATATTAACTTATCAAAAAATATCAAAATTTCTAAGGGATTTTTTCTACAGAAACCTTTGTTTTATTTCTATGTTATTCTTGCCTATTGTCTCTTCTTTTCTTCTTATCTTTACTTTAGTTTTGGACTTGTTTCATCTTCTCTTCTACTATCTTCAATGTTGTAGTAAATGTTTTGTCTATAGAATCCCACATTTTCTCTACCTTGGTTGTAATATCATTAACTAATTTTTGAATAGTTAGAATCTTTTTTTGGATTATATCTTATAAAGTTTCCTCTTCTAATGATTCACATATTCTTACCTTGTATTTTTTGATGGTGGGATCTCTATTATATTCTTCGAATGAAACCCTTTTTCTTAAGTCTCCTTCTTCATTTACCACTTGGTTAATGAATCTCTAAATACAATAAGCTATCATCTTGAATAACCTACCTTGGGCATATGCCCCAAGGGTTTCTCTTGTCTTGTTTCATAGCCCATAAACAATGTGCCATAGTTTCTCCCTTTAAGAAAATATGTGGCCTAAGAACCTATGTAATAGTGAACAGTATCTTCCCATTGCCATATCAAGAGATTCATATGCCCCTTGCTTCCATCCTTAAATCTGTTTTCTCAAATTAGATAGTATGGAATAAGTTTGATATTTAACATTAAAGAGCTCTAACATGGTACTTTGTCTACAAATAGATTTTGATTCTAAGTATTTGTACCAACTTTCTACCTCCTTGATGAGTGTTCTAGGAAACAACTTAAATTTTTTCCAATCATTTTCAATGTTTTGCAAGGTACAGACATCATGGAAGGCTTGAAGATGATGCTATGGATTTGCATTATAGCCACCTTCAAATTTTGGGATATTGTTCATGTCTAGTCACTTTGTGTGATTGTCCTTGATGTGCTTGGTAGGAATATACAATATACACTACTTCTCTAATGTTAATCATGTTGCAAGTGATCGGCAAGGGTTCTTCATAATCTTTGGGTTTGTGAGCTTGGTTCTAGTGTTGACCCCTTCGATGCTCATAACACACACACACACACACACACACACTCTCTCTCTCTCTCTCTCTCTCTCTCTCTCTCTCTCTCTCTCTCTCTCTCTCTCTCTCTTTCTCTCTCTCTCGATTGAACCCTCTCTCTTATTTGCTCATAATTATCTTCATCAGGATATCTTCTTTGATGCTCATGTCTCATAGAATCCCTTTTTCTCTCCCTATCATGATCCCTCATTCTTCTTTCTCTCTTGTCATAATATTTGGAAGAGTATAAGAAGAAAGAGGAAGAAGTTGGAGAATAGTGCCAGCTAGTTCTCCATCTATGACTCATTAATTCATCCCTTTTTATTTAGTGGACGCTTTGAACCTCAAGTTCCTCCTGAATGCAAAGTCTTCCTTAACCCATTTGAGTGTTTCTGCAAGGGTTGAATGCAATTGTACATTGGTGAGATCTTCGATATGAATGACTGGTGTTTGAGATTGAGATCCATAGGTTTGATAGAATTTCTCTATGTGAAACATAGCATTTTCTCTTTCCTCTAGGACAACCATTTATGGTACTTTCTTTCCTTTGTAATCTCATGCCTCACTTTCATAGCATTATCCCTTCTTACTTGAGCTTCTATTGGTTGATACACCCTCATCATGTGCTTTGTGATGTGGTACCCTTATTGTACATGGCCAAGGTTTGATCTTATGAGGGCTACTTGTAGTATAAATGGTGCATTTTATTCTGGAGGTAAGACAATGTTGCCTAGTAAATCTCTCCACCTTAGTTATTCATCCTAGTAAAAGAAAAATGTGAATTTAGAATAATATGAATTAGTGTAAGCATAGAAGATTTTGTTTGTATGGGCATACTCTAGTCTTCTTCATTATATTCCCTATCATAACTCTTATTGAGTTCATTCATAGATGGTGATTTCTCCTTATTTGTAGAAGCCCTATTAAATGTTTAATGCCTTAAGTATGTACTTTGGAAAAATTTGTTTGAGTGTAAGAAATTTGCTTGATGACTCTTAACATAACGAACTTTATAAAACCAACTACTTAGTGAACATTGACACATCCCTGGAAATAACACCAATGATGAGTAGTTGGGTATTCCAACACTTCACCATACAAGTCACAAATGTACACATGTGACCTGATCATAATCTGTGGATGGCAATGTAGATTCACTAGTAGTTGAGGTTCAATTCAAAATCACTATCTTCCCACTTTGAGTTAGTGAAGTGCAATTTGTATGGTTTAATTCTTAGTGAAACGTATGATATGGTGATGTTGTTTGGATCAAATTAAGACTAAGTGCGAACATGATGTAAATGTGGTGATAAAAATTTAAGTCTAAGTGTACTAGAAGTAGAATGCTATTCTAGCCTATGGATGATAAATATGGATTTCTAACATGTTGTACACATCTTGGGCTCATGTAACCATTACTAGGCTTACCAAGTAACTTTGCTATTGAGCTAATCAACCAAAGTTACTAATGGATTATCAAATGATTACACTTTATGCTTGAAACTAATTGTACTTATTTTGCCTTACTAATAGATGTCAAGAAAGTAAATGGCTTAGTAATTATAAATGACATAGAAAAGTAAAATTAAGCTAAGTGAGATTTTGTAATGATGAGAAATAATCTCAATATTTATTGCTAGTCATGGAACTTGTCAAAGAATAATCTACTTAATAAAGACTCTATAAAACTATTAAACATCACACTGTAGGAATTTAATTCTAACTCTAAGTCACAAAAACAAACTACAAGAATTTGGCTAAATGTTATATTAAAGTTGTTCATTTAATGCGATGTTAAGTTGGTATTTATAATGGAGACAAGTACCCACTACATTGTATCTATGATAATGTAAGCAGAGCTATAATATTGTAGATACAATATCACATCATTAACTTATAATGATTTTATCACTATTGTACCACTTTTCGATTTTGTACATATCCTAAGCACCTTATAACATTTTCAACTTTGTTCTAGTGCCTTAAGGTTGTTTCAACATGTTCCTTTTGTACAAAATATTAATACTAATAAAATTATATTAAGGCATACTTCCTACACATTACTAAGATGGCTTCTTCTTTTAGGAATAAATATCCAGCACCTCATGTTGACGAATCCAATCAACAATAGGATACGACTTGAAGAACTACCGGTGAGAAGCCTCAGTAGCTACAGATAGTCTAGGCACATCTAGATCCCTATCATCCAGATTCACCTTTATTTCTATCAAGATGAAAAATTATGCTGGAGGGACTATGCTCATGGCCAAACTCATAATGTTGGAATTGAATCATCTAGCCTAGAGTATGAGGTAACTAATCACACCTGTAGGGACTATTAGCCCATTGAAGCACAAGTTAGAAAGGATTAGCATATGAAGGCATGTTATGAATCCTTCAAGGGTAAAAGGATCCTGACTCCATTTTTTCTGAAATCGTAGAAATAGGGCCTTGATTTCCTCTCAAGATTATCTTAGTATACAGATTCTCCTCCTTTCGTTAAGCAGGAAATCCTTCACCAATAGTTGCATTTAACCTTGAAGAACTTTTGTGAGGGGAGGATGGAGTTCAAGGTCCTAAAAAAAATGAAAGAAAAGATCTCCTAGCTGGTCATCTAAGGACAAGGAGAAATATAAGGAAAAGAAGGACAATGAGAAGGACCAAGCTAAGGACCAAAGGAGAAGGACTAGTAGGCACCATTCTCCTAGTCCTCCATATTCATCATTCTCCTCATCATTAAATTATAATAGGAGGAGCCATAGCCAAGAAAAAATAAGAAATGATTAGGATCAAGATGGAGATGATAGGAAATCCCATAGGGATGATAGAAACTAGGAGCATAGATAATGTTGAGAGGAAGAAGTGCCTCATTAGGAGAGAAGGTACAACAAGTCTCATCATAGGAGGCATGGCCATGATAGGGGCCACTGTGAATGTGACAACTATGATGAACCATTACTAGCCAATAGAAACATGTTGAATGTTTCAGAAGTAGTTAAAATTTCCAACAAGTGTTAAAGGGATAATAGTATCAAAAGTTTGGATATGAAAAATATCCCAAAATTTGAAGGGGGATATAATGCTGATTCACAACATCATTTACAAGCTTTCCAAGATGCCTGTGCCTTACAAGACATTAAGAACAAATGGTAAAAGCCAAACTTGCTTCAAAGGATACTCATCAATGAAGAAGAAAGTTGGTAGAATTCCAAGGGTAGAAACAAGGTAATCATGAATCCTTGGATGCATCCATGGACTAGTATTACTCTCTCTTGCACCATTACCTAGGCCAAAAATTTTCTTAGAGGAAGCATATTCACCACATTATATATTAGCTTCATAACAAAAACAAAGAAATTCTTGGGATCTATGCCCAATTGAGACTCTTGGAGATGAGAGCCTATTAGATCAAAGGCTAATCAGTCAAGTGGCTAAGGAAGAAAAAGAGCCAAAAAAGAGAGAAAGTGCATCAGAGTATAATAGAGACCCTTCCATTCATAAAAGGGAGGTGCATTTCTATGATTCAAAGAAGGAAGCATCATTGGATGAAGTGGTACAAAGGAAAACCTTGCTGATCCAAAAATTTGTTATTGAGATATTTGAACTACAGCCTTACTATTGTTTTGGCTCATAGCCTTACATTAGTTGCTTATAGAAATAACCTTGAGCCTCCTTCAAACCAAATGTTCTCCAATATACACATTGTCATATTGACTTACGTAGTCATAGATTAGATTAAGGCTCGCCACCTTCTCAAGAAATGATCTAACCTTGAAAGTCCCCTCATCTAGTTGTAGATTGTAAGAAATTATTCATGCAAGGCTCTAATGGATTCAAGTTCTAGAGTAAAGTTAATTTCTCAGAAGATATATAAGACTTGAAACCTACCTCCACTCAAAAAATGCAACATCAAGTTAGAGCTTGTAGATCATTCCATCACTGTTCTGTTGAAATTGGAGAAGGACATTGGAACCACCATCTGCGAATGTTTATATCTAGCATATTTTCGAGTAATCCACATGGATAATTGTAAAGGGGGATTTTCCATTAGTGTAGCAATAAAAAACATTGGCCATTGGAATGGAACACCGAGAGGTTTGTGGGCACATAGCTTTAACCCCATGTTTGCGTGAGGGCCTACTGAAGGTAGAGATGGCATGCCTAGAATGGTCTTTTCAATTGAATGGGAACTTACCAAATGCAATGTCAAATGGTGCTAAGTGTTTGTGCAGTGTTCACGGTGTCAGTAGGGTGAGCATAGTCAAGGTTTTTAGTGTAAAACAAGGGTGTCAATGCGTGATAGTGCATTAAAATAATCGAAAATACAAGTAAAATGCCAAAATGTGAGTAAAAATGCTAAAAAATGCAAAGGGAAGAGAGTGAGAGAGAAAGTGGCACCACCCAAAATGGGGTTGAGTGTAGTTAACCTCAGAAGGGGTGAGAAGGTACGTGGTGTATAGAAGGTGCATAGTCACAGTCTTGGGGTGTCTGTCCTTTAGTGCTGACTATGCTCTCTATTGAGCTGACTATACTCCAATGCAGTGGAGAGCATAGTCCCAACATTTAGAAAATTTGCAAACTAGCCTTTGGTGTTGACTATGCTCTCTATTGAGCTGATTACGCTCCAATGCAATGGAGAGCATAGTCCCAACATTTAGAAAATTTGGAACTTCTTGCTTCATAATGACACTTAGGAAAAACTGCAAAAAATTGGTCTTTCGAGCTGACTATGCTCTCTACTAGCTAACTACACTCTAGGACAATGGAGAGCATAGTCCTAGCACTTAGAAAAATTTTGTCTCATGTTTACACTTAGACAAATTTATGATCAAGAACCTATCATCCAAATTTGGTGGTGTTTCATTGGCCCCTCTTTGATGACATCTAGAAGAGTTTCTTGAGAGATGTTGACAGAGAACTGCAAAACACCATAATAGACTTGGCACCAACATTGCTCTTTTATGTGTGGTCAAATGTCACTATGCCATGCTCAAGAGTGCTATGGATAGTGATATGTTGGGAGTAAAATGGTGTGGTAATATGCTAGGGGATAACTGGGGAGATGAAATGGAAATAGGGGATCATGATGTAGGATGCAGAGTCATCACAGCTAATGGTGATCATGGCACTAGGGTGGCTTGCCTTTAAGAAATGTTGACCTCTCATTGGAGTGCTCATGAGAGAGTCAAGATGGATTCAGGGCCTGACTAGTTGAAAAATTGTAGATTTTTTGATTTGCTTGGGAACATTCTTTTCCCCCTTTTTCTTTTTTTTTTATTTTTTTCCTTTTGCTTTCATGCTACAAGGTGAACCTTCTTTGGGTTGCACACTTTGGTCAATGCTAACTTCAAGCTACATTCCACCAAGTGGACTATGTGCCACTAAATGGGCTTTGCTTTGATGCTTGCAAAACTACATTGCATCTGTGGGACAAGTGTTTCCTCCTCGAGATGACTTGTGTTACATTTTCCTAGGCTTTGACCAGCCAACAAAGTCTCCTCATGGAACAACTTATGTTATGTCTACCTTGGGTTCTATGGTTTGGCCTGTGAGAGGGTGCCATGTGGTCACAGGGGTTTGTAGTCTTACCTATGTAGGGTAACGTAAGGGTATGGGGAATGTGGGAGTATATGTGAGTAAGCTATAACAAGATAGGATGGGATGTGCACTCTTGAGTAAGCTATAATGGGATATGAGGGGATGGTGCACATCTAAGCACTATGGTGACTTGTTGCTACAATGAAGTGCATCTTTGCATGATGACCCAGGGCTTCATCTTGCAAACATAACTCAAAGAAAACAAGAAAAATACACAACACAAAATGCAAATTAAAATTCCTGGGCATGAAAATGCTACAGGTGCTTCAAAGGCTAAGCCAGTGGTAAGTGCTCAAAAAAATCCAGGAAAATGATGGGAGGCAATGATGCTATAGGTGCATGAGAGCTTGCCCCAATGGTAAGCATTCAGAAAGTTAATGAAATGCTAGGGGATGATGATGTTATAGGTGCTTGAGAGGCCACACCAATGACAAGGGCTCAAAAATTATCAAAATGGTAGGGGGTCATAATGTAGCAAGTGCTCCAAAGGCTATGTCAGTAATCAATGCTCCATTCTAGGATTGCAGTATCCCTACTTGCATGATGCAAAAAGTGATGGGGAGTGGGGTTGAAATTAATTCTTACTCACTTGCTCATGAAACTATGCATAACTAATGGAAAATCTAGTTTAATGTCTTGGTAGACCATGGTGTACTAGTTTATAGTCATAGCGGACTTCTATGCTAGTTTAACATCATAGTAGATATGTTGTGCTAGTTTATAGTCATAGTAGACTGTTGTGCTAGTTTAATGTTGTAGTAGACATGTTGTTGTGCTAGTTTAAGGTCATGACCCAAGAATGAATGTGATGCTAGTTTATAATCATAACAGACTTGCTGTGCTAGTTTATAGTCATAGTAGACTTGTGTTTTGCTAGTTTAATGTCATAGCAGAAGAATGCTTACCTTGTTTCATTAATGTGCAGTGTTACATGCTAGGTGTAGTATAGCTTCAGGTACGAATGGTTTTCTAGATTGGAAAATTCATTGCTATCTTGATCAGCAAGCTTGAATGCTCCATTTTTGTAGGCCTTAGTGACCAAGAAAGGTCCTTCCAAGCTAGCTAAGATTTTTTTTGCAAGTTCATGAATGAGCTTGAGAACTAGGTCCCCTTTCTTGATTGGGTGCTAATGTTGGTTATGATAGGGTTTTTGCTTTTGCTTTTCTTGATACCATTTGATGTGATCAAGCATTTTCATGCACTCCTCTATAGAGCCGAGGTCTATAGTCCTCAACTTGTTGGTCTAAGCTTCATTGATGAAGTTTGATAGGTTCAACCAGAGTGATGGAACCTGTAATTCAAAGGGCAAAATTGCTTCAAACCTTAGACAAGACTGTAAGATGTCTTACCTATTGCTATTCGCCATGTTATGTAGTAGGCCTAGAGTGTGTAGACTAATTGCTCATGCCATCATCATTTTCTACTGCTTAACATCTTCTTTAGAAGGTTGATGATGACTTTGTTAGTGGCCTCTGCTTGACCATTCGCTTGAGGGTAGTATAGCAATGAAAAGGAATGTTTAATGAAAAGGCAGCACTACTAAATTATGGCTCATTGTTTGTTATTATGATCATGGGTAAGCCAAAACAGGTTACTATATTATCGAGCATAAATTTGGAAACCTGTTGTGATGTTGTCTTCCTAAGGGGAATAGCGTCAACCCACTTGATGAAATATTTAGTTGTGGTTACGATGAAGCTATGCCTTGCAGAGGAATTAGGTGTTATAGGTCCAATGATGTACAAGCCCCAATGTTGGAATGACCATGTGATCTACATTATGTGTAATTTAGTCAGTGGCACGTGCATTAAGTTGCCATCTCGTTGACACATGTCATATGTTTTGATCTTTAAGATGCAATCACACTCAATGTAAGGCCAACAATAGTCTAATCATCTAATTTTCACTATCATTGCCCTAGGTGCTATGTGACCTCTACACAATCCCTCGTGGACTTGCTCAACAATTGTTTATGCTTTGCTGTCACTTATGTAGTTTAGCAGTATGCCATCGTAGGATCTATGACATAGCATGTTATCACCCACAATGATGTACTGTCATGATTGTTTACGCACTTCATCCTTTTGAGAAATAGTTAAGTGTTGCAAAGGCTTACCTTATAGAAAAAAAGCCTTAATGTTGTCGTACCACTCTCCTACATGGATTGTGCTTACTATGGCTATGGATGTAATGTTAGTGATTTGCATGATAGGCATATTGTAATCCACCACTGAGGTGGGAAATGCGTGAAACATGTCTAGTGCAATGCTTAAGGCTAATGTTGCTAGTGCATTGGTTATGGCATTTGCATTTCGAGGAATGTATTGGACATCTGTTATTGCAAACTATTTAAGTAAGTGCTTTGGTAGGTCATAATAAGGCTATAAATGTTGGGCCTTGCAAGTGTAAACCTATGTCACCTAGTTGACAACTAATTGTGAGTCACCTTAGATTGCTAGGAGTTGAATTCCTAGATCATGTGCTACAAGGATACCTCAAAGGAATTCAACTTCACCACATTGCTAATGTAGGGAAACGCAAAGCGATATGCGAAGGGTTGGATCTTCTGGGAGGGAAACAAGATAACGGTAGTGATGCTACCCCCATGAGAGGTTCATAAAAATGTAGAAGTGCCTCATAGTTGTTGGGCACATGACTAATGCTACTGACATGCTCATTCAAGAATTCAGGGTCGATTATTGCCTGATCATTCACAGGTGAAGCTATGAGTTCTGTAGCTATGGCTTGACCTTTTGTCAAGGCTTGTGCAACATAGTGTAGGTCAAAATTCATGGTTATTACTTTTCATTGTGCAATATGATTGATTTTGTATATATTTTTTATGATTTCTCAAAGTACATTATTTTTGCAAATGATGTTAACTTGACTGCAAAAATACAATGATGTGAAAAAGTACATTATTTGAGTGAGAAGACTAAGGCAAGGTAGTACTTTTTCACATCATTGTATTTTGCTTCGTGGGCTACTAATGTGTGGCTCAAGTAGTAAATTGGGATCTCTATACCATCACTCACTTTTGGCAAAGCAAAGAAGTGATGGATGTGTCAAAAGTGGTAAGGGTGAATTGTAGGAAGTTACACCAACTCTTGCTTAAGATTTTCAAATGCTCGTTGGCACTAAGCTATTCCTTGAAGTGGGATCCTTTCTTAAGCAGATGTTGCATTAGCTATAACTTATCGATTACGTTGGCGACCGTTTAGGACGCAACCGCCAACGAGTGTCCTCGAATAGGATTTAGGTGCTTGCTAGTGTCTGGAAACACTAAGGCCTAGATACCTCCAAATAGACTCAGTAGTTAATGTGAGTATGTGTGTGTGTTGTTGTGGCGTGCGGTTGTGAAAAATGAAACGATTGCATTGTGTGTAAACTACGAATGACTTATCTTAAAGAGATTCATCCAACTTTGCCAAGTACTGTGAGTTGTTGAGAGTTCCTATTTTGTTCAATTGCCTAGTCTATGCGGTCCTTATAATACCTACTTGTAACAAATAAAATTTTGCAAAAAAATTTGAGCACAAATCTGTGAATCTACTCCTAATTTTCCCCTAAGAAAAAGATAGTTCCACAAGAAAACTAGAAATAGAGCAAGATTCGATGGAAATAGACAGAAAAGAAAGCAGATTTGTGTGGACCTCAAATATTTAAACAAGGTAAAATGACACGAGTAAACACTTCGCAATAAAGCTATCCAAAATTCAATAACTACGAATTGTTCAAACTTCCAAGGCTCAAATAAGCAATTTCTTCAAGACAATCCTACTATGCTACCAAAAAATTACTGCATAAACTACCACGTATGAGACTCCATTTTGGCTAGATAATGGACGTCAACAATTGCATTCAACAAAACCTTCAAAAGACTTGACAATTTCTAATTGAAATACCACAGAGATTCACTTTAAAGATAAAATAAAGCTATTCTGGTCCCATCAAAATACCAAAGATTTTCTGAACCCTCTTGACTATTGAATCGTTCAACCACATGACTACAAGTAGAGGCTCTCTTACAACGATCTCAAAAGCAGTTCTTATACATTGCACAATAATAAAATTTACTACTAAAATGCTCTTAAGACTTTTAAACATAAGCACTTCTATGGCAAAATTTTAACAAAAATTTTCTATTAGGCAACAAGAACGATAAGAGCAATCGAAAAAATCCAAAATTACTTGCCAAGGATGATACTATCTAAACCAATAGCTAAAAAATTTTAAAAAAATAAAAGTAGAACATAACTCATAGGACTATGACAAAGAGGCTAAAATATTTTCTTTAGCAAGTCATCTTACAAGCAATCTTTCACAATGTCTTCCAAGAGTGTGTCTCCAAGTGAGAGCTCCCCAAAGTGTTCAAGTGTGAGCTCTTCCAAGTCCCCCTTTTTTCCTCCTTGACCCCTGAAGCCTTTTTATAGGGTTCAAAGGTAGGTAGGTAAGTTACAAAATATCTTGGGTGGTTATAACCATCATAGAGACAAAAAAGTTGTAGTTGACAAGTGTCCTATTCAATTTCCAAGTGTCTTCATTCAATTGCCAAGTGTCTTCATTCAGTTGCCAAGTGTCTTCATTCAGTTGCCAAGTGGTCACCATGGAGATAAAAAAGTTGTAGTTGACAAGTGGCCATTGTGGAGATAAAAGAGGTTGTAGTTGACAAGTGGCCTTTGTAGTGGTTACAAACATCATGGGATTAAGGCTAGGAAGTTATAATTTTCACAAAAAGTTACCACTGTAGAAAATAAAAGCTATGGTGGCCAAATGGTGTGTTCATATAACTATCCCATGAATTCTTTTTTAATAAAACTATATACATAATGAATACATTTTGACAATGACTCTGAAAAATATATAAGTAATGAATCAGCATCCAAGGCTTCATAATACTGGACTCGAATTTCATACACAATTACATTCTTCAAAGGTTTGACACTACTCAAAAGTATGATCTCAACCTTTTCCATGGAGTCCTGGCCCCACTTCTAACCCCAATATAGCATGCCGTTGAAAGCCCCCTTTCTCCTTAAATCACAATATATTTTTTTAAACGCATTAGAAGCTACCGAAAAACCATCAGCCACAAACCTTACCACGTACGAAATTTAGCCAAAAGACAAAGGATACAAAGAAGTCACAGAATGAAGCAATAGCTCCGTAACTCTTAGAATACTAGGTATTGTAATATTCTTTTTACCGCCATAGTGTCTTCGATTGGAAATGATTTTGTCGTTGTTGCCTCTTACCAGAAAACCTTGGAGTGTTATTCCTCCAAATGCAGACTTCCGCAGTTTTGAAGCTACCCAGAATGGAGTTCACTTGTTCTTGGCTGATGGATTTCTATTCTTATTTTTGACTTGGATTAGCGACTGGTCCATGGCAGAGAAGCAACAAAGGCTGAGCAGGTGACATGCCGACGCAAGAAGAGGATCGCCATCGGTCAAGAATGACTGGTGCTATTGGTCTATTTGGAAAAATGTCGGCATCATGCAGATTTCTTGTCAAAACCCTCACGGCACCGTAGGCTGGATTTCTAGTGGATTTTGTGGTTTCTTGCATGATTTTGCATCATTGCCAACTGCTAGGGTTTGAGCGAGCATTGAAAAAATGGAGGAGATGGTAGAGATGATAGAGGGAGTCGCAAGAGTGGCTGAGGTAGGACGGGAGTAGCTTCCGTTTTCGATTGGCACTGCCCAGTAGTGTCCGCCATAGGCCCTGTTGAATTCCTGAAACTGAGCCTGGATGCTCCTTGACATGAAATTTCCCCAACAAAGAAATTGTAGGAGAGGTTCAAGTAATGAAGATTTGAAAGATTTAACAGAGTATCTGGAACAGATCCCATGAAAGCATTGTAGGACATATCTAAGCTTTGAAGCTATCTCATCTTTTTGCCAATTGAATCCAGGATGCTGCTACTGAAATTATTGAAAGATAAATTAACTTGCCTAGCGTCCAACCAATTTTGCATATAATCTCCAATATTTTTGGAGAGATGGTTGCTAAAGAGATTGATGTACTGAGCCATTTGAAGCCCTCCAATGTCTGCAGGTACTATCCCACACAGACGGTTTCATGGAAGATCAAATTTGAATATTACATTTCTCGGCCGAGCAACTTCTGACGGTATAGTTCCCGAGAGCTGGTTTTCTGATAGAACCAGCGATTCCAAAAAATTGCATTAAACTTATTCCATGTCTTCTTTCCCTATTTTTGATCTTGCTTCTGCTTTCTTCATGGCTTGCATCATAACAAAGGTTGATGATGTTGCTTCAGCCACTGAAACTTTATTGTCACTAGGATTTTAAACTTTGGATTCAGCCAGTTCTGAATTGGAAGATTTTGCATTTGGTACACGCTTGATTGGTGGTAGAGGTGGCCTTGAAGGTGGTGGATGTGGTGTAAGTTTTTTAAGGAGCTTTACCTCATCAACAATTAGAAAGATCCCATCCACAAATTCTGCCTGCATCCAAGGATCTTTTGATAAGGTTGATCTTCTATGCTTACTGTAATTGCTACTTTCATGCACTAATTTGGGGAAAATAACTTTGAATGACCTTCACTTCTACCATTGGTTGATTTCATGGTTGCCCTTAGCAAGCCTATATGATTCAACTGATTTTGAGTGCCCTCCGACATCTTCAAGGGTACTGAATTGACCTGCAGATGCACTTGATTGTGTAAATATTGTTGAATCCCTTTTCAATCATAATGCCAACTGTTCCATGAAATGGCCAAAATGTTCCAACAGGTTAATCATGTGATGAACCTACATATGAATTGCAATCTACCTTGTAGCTTCTTAATATTGGGCGGTGGTGCCAAGTTGCTTATGGCCTCAGCCTTGTCGGGGTCTATGCATATTCCTACTTTGGACACTACAAATCTAAGCATTCAGCCTGTTTTGATGCTGAAAAAACATTTCTTGGGGTTCAACCTAAGATCATGTTTCAAAAAATGTTTAAGTACTATGTCTAGATCATTTTCATGGCCATGAGCCACTTTGTACTTAACTACTATGTCATCAACATAGTCATTAGCAGGCTTAGCATGTAATCACTAAAGATGTATGTCATTGCTCATTAATAGATTGCTCCTGCATTCTTGAGTCCAAAGGACATCATGGTATAGAAAAACATATCTCAAGGAATCATGAAGGTTGTGCTAAGCTGGTGCTTAGGTTTGATCTTAATTTGGTTGTAGCCCAAGAACTCATCCATGAAGGACAACAAGGCATGACTAGCCATGGTGTTGATTAGTTGATCAATACTAGGCAAAGGGAAGTCATCTTTAATGGTTGCCTTGTTCAGGTCTAAGAACTCTATGTAAATGTATATACTTTCATTTTTCTTGGGCATAACTACGATGTTGGAGATCTAGTATGCATTTTCAACAACCTAGATGAAACCAGCTTTGTAAGGCTTCGTGATTTCATCATGGACTACCAATGCCACCTCATGTCGAACCTTGCACATCTTTTGTTTTATTGGCTTAATGTAGGAACCTAAGATGATATTGTGCTAGACTAGTTAAGGGTCTAGGCCTAACATGTCCTCATGTGACCATGTGGATACCTTGATGTTATCATTTAGCACCTTGGCAATGTCTTGGACATGTTAGGGATTTAGCGAGGAGCTTAATTTTAACGTTTTCACCTCATCATTAGGTGTTGTTACAAGGATCTCAATGAGGGAATCCTCTATGACATCCCCTACCTCTAGATCAAGAGCCTTAACTAGATGGTTGGGCCAATCTAGTGGTGTCTCTATGGATGTTATATATTTGACATAGGTTGTAGGCTCAAGGTCTAAGCAGTATGGGTTAATACATTGCTTGATATCGCCATGAGGTCCCACAAGGACCAGAGGTGAGAGAAGCTGCTCGGGCATGGCCATGTCATATTCCTACAAAATAAACTAGCAATACATTAAGCGACACTTGTCTTAACCAAATTAGAATGCATAGATGAATGAAAAGCAATGCGATGAAAATTTTCCCAAGAATGAAATAGAGGCTATAAAGAAGGCAGGTATGTGTGTGCCAATTTTCAGCCTTAGCAGGCCGTGAGTGCTATTTTTAGGTCTTAGTAGACTGTGGATGCCAGTTTTAGGCCTTAGCAAACCATGGATGTGTCAAATGTGTTAGTTCGAGAAAGCCTATGCATGTTTGGATAATGAAATTGGCTCAAGCTTTCACTAGGCAATGAAACGTTGGAAATTTTGGCTAAGGCATTCATGGGGCAATGAAAAGTTGGGTGACTACACTCTCACCCAACTACACTCTTACCAAAAGTTGAAAATTTTACCTAAGTGTGGAGTGTAGTCCTAGATAGGTGGATCATTAAATAACCCCAGGAGGATCTAAAGGCATGTTTTATTGCGGGTAAGTTATCATTTTCAAACTTTCCAATGCAAAGTTTAGAGTGTAGTCTTGCCATTGCCATTATTTAATGCTTCCAATGAAGATCGTAGTTGAAGTAAGATGATGTGTTGAAGTGGATGCCTGCACCTAGGACTAGTGAACATGGATGAAGGGGAAGGTGTAGTGGCTTCTTGCCACAAGCATGTGTGAAGGAGAGGAGGGCTATCAACGTCCACCAAGTACCCCAACTATGCTCTTCCCTTTGCCATTTTTTACTTCATTTGCTCTACACATTAAGGATTTGAGCTTTGGAAGCATGGTTGTTGATGCCTTGCCATGGTAGGGGCTGCTATGGTTGGGAGAACATGCATGGTAAAAAAAATTTCATTTTTATGGGGTTTTTTTGGTCGTTGCTTTATTCTTTTGCTGCATGTAGGCCATGGGGTTCCTTGCGTGAATAGTGGGATGGTTGTAGGTTGTATCTTGTAGTGAAGTTGGGGAGAATGAATGTTGGTGCACGGCATAGTGTAGCCATAGGCTGTGCACTGTAACGACGGAAAACGTCGGCAGCTGGAAATACCGACTGAAATTCCGTGTACACAACTTTAACCATGGATCCGCACGAGGGCTAAGCTGGAAAAACGAATCCACGGTGCCCTGAACGGTCTTGTCGATCAGACACGGACTTACGGGTCGGTAAAAGCGATGATGGTTATGGATTTTTGCATGCCGTGATTTGGTGCGAGAGATCGTAAAATGGGAAGACAACGACGTAGATGGATCGTTACGAAGATAACGCCAAAACGCCGAAAAGATGCTAATCGGGAGAGAAAAAAAAACGTGTACATCGCAAAGATCAAAGATCTATGTTTCAATGCTGGATCGGATGTATGCTTGTTTATATATTACGTTACAATGGGAGAAAAACCCCCCAACAACTGGATACAAAATGAGCACAAAACAATAGGAAAACTGTGTGGACAGAAGTCTGATCTACCTTGTAGTCCAAAGCTTAGGTGCAGGAATGGTCAAGCTCTGAAGTCCGTCGATCTTTTGAACGATAGAACCTGCTAACTGGGCGAGACGACTCCGCAATTCCCGTTCTGCTTCTTTGCTTCGGGTAGATCTGCTGTTAGGGCTCAGGTGTGCTGTGTTCTGTTTCTGCTAAAGGATGGTGTTTGCAGCGATTACCAAAGGATGCTCTTGTTTCTCTGCTCAAGGCGATAAGTGTGCCCTTGCTCAGAAAATGCTCTTGTCCTCTTGATCTGCTGCCAACGAAAAGCGATATGTGCTCTGGTGCTCTGGTTTGTTAACTTGTCAACTGCTAACTCCCCGAATCTCCCCCTTTTGTATATTTGTCAGCCGGGGTATTTATAGGCCGCGACATGCGCAACCCTGATGATGTGGGCCCGAATGTCGCGGATCCTGTTGACGCGATTCTTTTAAGTCGAACTGCGACTACGCACAACACGCTCGTTTGCGTGCTGTGCGTGTAAAGAGCAGGCCCATGATAGGCGTGTCTCGGCTGCGTTTGCGCTCATTCGCGTTGTGTTGCGTGTATGAGCACAACCTAGGTGTAACAACAATGCGCTTACGCGCATCACGCAACTGTGCGTGATGCAGCGTAAATGTAACATACACTCTCCACGCAGCTACGCGCGGTGGAGTGTAATCAAAGTGTAATGAGCGCATGCTTGCATTCTGACCTACGCATGAGCACGCATCGCCGTGTAACGCGCGTAAAGATCAGTTGTTTAAGCGTTGCGAGAACAAGTGCCAACCCGTCGTGTTTCTCTACATTTTGCTTTTAACTGTCCTGGAGCTTATTACGCTCATTACGCTGCCGTGCGTGATAGAGCGTAAACTTGTCCTTGAACAAATTCGCCTTTAACTGTCTTGGAGCCTATTACGCTCATTACGCTGCCGTGCGTGATGGAGCGTAAACTTGTCCTTGGACAGATTTGAGGCGCGTTCTCGCTCAAATTACGAATCTTCGCCTGAGGCCGACCCGTAATTTTCACGGTGTTTCAATTGCCCCTCTTTGTTGACGGTTAGAGGGCTTACCCGAAAAACGTCGACAAAGAATGCGAAACACCGGATTGGTAGAAGCAAGAACAACGTTCATCCATGACTACTCAGGTGTTGCTCTGTTTACGTAAAAGGAAGGCTGGCGAGTATGAGAGGTAGAAGGGTGTAACTGGAAACAGGTTCGGGGAAGATGCAAACGGTGTGTTTATTTATGTCAACAGGAATGCTTTCAGACGAGCGTAGCGCGTCAATCTGAGATATCTCTGTTACAAATTGTAGCAGGAATGCGTGCAAAAAGGAGCATTGCGCATCCCTTTTGCGATGTCTCTGCTAGCGTGAGTACGAAAAACAAAGATTTGCGTATGTGAATGCTGCGTATGGGAACTGGGTGGGGAAGAAGGAAATAAAGATTAAGGTTAGACGCGTGTCGGGAAGAAATGCGCAAAGCTGAGTGGGTGGGAAAACCTGAGCAGCCATTTCAGCACGCTGTTGTACTTCGCCGCTCAGATGGATGCACCTTTGAATGACATCCTCCAAGTTAAGCAGCCTGCAACCACAAAAGGAAACAGAGGACGCCATTGCTTATGGACAAAAGACGGGGTTCTTGGAGCCCATGCTGTCTGATGTTGACCAGAGCCAATGGACTGCAAATGTTGAGCTGGAGCACTTGGGCGGAGCCGCCAATCCTGATGATTCGGCACTGCATACCTTCGCCAAAAGGCATCAGATGCAGTGCAGCTCACTGATTGCACCGGGAACCGGCCAGATGAATCTGCGAAGCCAGCGTCCGATAGCGATGATTGGCGGAGACTCCTGGGGCCATGACCAATAAGGATTTAGTTGGGGCTCCCGCTAATGAGGCTAAACTCCCGGAGCTGCTACCACTANCCAAGAAAGGGCCTTCCCAGTTTGCAGAGAACTTACCTACTGGTTCACGTACAGCCTTGAGAACCAGGTCTCCTTGTTTGATCGGAGGCTGCTGAAGATTATGATGATGCTTTTTTCTCTGTTTATCTTGATATTTCTCAATTACTTCAAGAGCCTGTATCCGCTTCCCTTCCAATGACTCCAAATCCATTATCCGAGCCTCGGTGTGTTGAGCCTCATTTATAATGGTGGAGAGGACCATTCTCAGAGAAGGAATTTGCAATTCAAGAGGTAGCACCGCC
>MNCI01002165.1:939-22385 GCA_015680685.1 Gnetum montanum | reverse complement strand
GCATCATGATATATAAAAAAGTACCCCATGGGGTCATAAAGGTCAGGTTGATCTAAATTTGTTTATATCCCAAGAATCCATCCATAAATGACAAGAAGGCATGTCTAGCAATAGCATCGATAAGTTGATCAATACTAGGTAAAGGGAAGTTATCCTTGATAGTTACTTTATTTAGGTTTCAAAAATCAATGCAAATACAGATACTTCCATTTTTCTTAGGAACTACCACTATGTTGGATACCCATTTTGTGTAATCGATAGCTTTAATGAAACATGCTTGGTAGAGCTTTGAGATTTCATCGTGAACTACCAAGGCCAAATTAGGTCTAATCTTGTGCACTTTTTGCTTAAGTGGGTCTAATGCTAGGGTCCAATATGATGTTGTGCTAGACTAGATGTGGGTCTAGTCTTGGCATATCTTCATATGACAAGGAAAATACCTTAATGTTGTTTTGTAAGACTTTGGTGATGTCTTGGCATATTGAGGCTCTAGAGAGAAACTTAGTTTAAGGGTTTTCTCCTCACCACTATGTGTTGTGATAGGAATCTCAACTAAAGAGTCTTTAGTTATGTCTTCTTCTTCTAAGTCAAGGGTTTTGACTAGGTTTTTAGGCCATTCTAGAGGTTTCTCTATTGAGGCTATGTGGTCTACAAGACTCTTAGGCTCAAGATCTAGGGAGTCAGGGTTGATACACCATTTAATATCACCATGAGGTCCATATAGACATAAAGGCAAACTGATTTGCTCCTAGGTACTCATACTTTGATCCTACATATCAATCAAAAGCATATTAAGTGGCACTTGAGTAAAAGTGAATAAATAATGTTAAAATTCCATTAAACACCTGTGAATCTAATGTAATCAAGGCCATCCAAGGTCATCAATGAGACAAGGTCAATTTGGAAAAGTGCAACAGAGGTGAACAAAGATCACATAAAGGTCAAACAAGGGGAAATATAAGGAGTAAGGCTACAAATGATCAATAAAGGTCACAATTTTTCCATTTTAAGGCCTTAGCAGGCTATGATGCCAATTTATAGTCTTGGTGGACTGTGATGCTAGTTTAAGGTCTTGGCGGGCCATGGTAATATGGTGTTAAATGGTGGCTAGGGAAAGTCAAACCCCACTATTTAATACCATTTAAAGCCAAATAAAAGTAGCTAGAGCTATAATAAGATAAATAGAGAACACATAAGGTTGTATAAAGGCCATAGAAGGTCAACAAGGTCCACAAAGCAACATAAGTCCAAAAACAAGCCAAAACATTACGTAATAATTCAAACATTAAGCAAAATAGGCTATATATGATAAAATTTGGTTAATATAAGGAAAAAATGGTTAATTTTTGCTAGTTTAAGGCCTTATTGGGCCATGTTTTAAGGCTACAAGGTTATTAGGTGAGTTCAGGCATTAATCAAGGCTATTACTAGGCTATTTAGACCTAAAAATCAAGTGTTTTGAGGCTTCCACGTTGAGCATAATGTGGAAATAGGGGTACTTAGTATGGAAACTAAGGAAAATAGGTTTTGGGATACTCAAAGGTCCAAAATTAAGGTTCCAGAACCTTCATAAGGCAACACAAGGTCATATCCCTCAAAATTGTGCACTCTAGAGGTTTGTAAAGGCCAAAAGGAAAGTTTTGAAGCCTTCCCCCCTTGTTTCCATGTTGTCTAGCATGGAAAAGAGGGGGTTTAGCATGGAAAACCAAAATCAAAGCAAAAATAAGGTCAAACATGGTCAAATAGGTATATGGAATCTAGATCTAGAACTTATGCATCTTCTAGTCTTGTTTTGGGGAAATTTGAGGTCATTTTGAGTGTCAATAGATGTTGAAATGGCTTTCCCCCCTTTTATCCACGCTGGGCACAGTATCCTTAGCATGGAAAAATAAAGAGACACTTATTTTATGAATTCAAAGTGATTTTGGGCACTTTGACCAAGTTTCTAGGCCTATAGGTTTGCAAACTTCGATTTTGCAAGTTTCTGGCTAATTTTGGGCATGTTTGAAGGCTGTTTAAGGGCACTTAAGGTTCCATGCTGGGGGAGTTGCTCCAGCATGGAAGAATGAGGGGAATAGGTTTTAGAGGTTGAAATGAGTTCAAACAAGAAAAATCTTGAGGCTGTGAGGTCCTAGGCTTCTCTAGCATAGATTCGTGTCTCTCGAGAGTGTAGCTTCCCCACTTTGTTTCCACATTGGGGAAATTACTTTAGTGTGAAAGAAGTAAGAATCCTAGATCTAGGACAATTCGAGTCATAATCAACCATGCATGTTACCTCTTTGGATTACCAGGGTCAAGGGCTATGGATCCATGTCAAAATTTAGGAGTTTTGGGCATCCCTAAGTGGTTTTTTGGCTTTCCCCCTTTCTTCCATGCTAGGAGTGGAAAGCTCAACATTGAAAACAAGGGGAAATGGATTTTTGGCCATCTAGAATTAGCTTTATGAAGTTTAAGGGCTTAAATAGCTACCTCAAGGATTCTAGAGTGCATGAAAGTTCATTTGATGCCATTTTGAGGTGTTTAGGACTGGTGGCCCCAACGTGGATAAAAGGGGTATAATATTTTTGTACCATATTTGACCCATTTTGGGGCTTCCGGAAGCTCTAGAGGGTTCTGATAGGGTCTAGGGGTCACTAGGCATCAAGAAATGGTTATTAGGTCATCAATTTAGGTTATTTTTAGCTTCCCCCCATCTATCCGCACTGAGGGTGAAAGACTTAGTGTGGAAGAAGCCTCCCCTAGCATGGAACACATCAAATCCTAGATTTTGACTAGGTTTGGTAAGGTTCTAAGGATATTGGAGATGCTTGGAGGGGTTCAAGGTCACGTGGGGCCCACTTTGGGGTCAAGCTTATGTTAGATGAGTGTTGGGATACAAGAGTGAGTGCCTAGATGAGTGTTGGGATACAAGAGTGAGTGCTACCCCCTTCTTCCATGCTAGGCATTGTTGCCTTAGCATGGAAATCCATGGTACTTGGCCTTATGTTTTGCCCAATTTTAGAAACCTAGGGTTGAAAAAGGCAGGTTTAGGTTATCAAAAATAGAAAGATATTTGTAAATCTAATGAATTTATAAAATGATAAACATGTTTCCACACTAGCCATGGTATTCCTAGCATGGATGCATGGGGCTAAGGTTGCCATAATGTTTTAAGTGTCAAAATTGATAAAAATCTTAGCGTTGATGCAAGTCTTAGTCAAAAGTGAAGGTGCAGGGTGGGGGCCGTAATCCATAAATTTAAAATTTTGAAAAGTGGATTTGTCTCCCACCCAAAACCAATGTGAACTAGAATTTCTCCACTTTTTCTTCAGTGCACTTGTAGTTATGATGCACTGAATTAGCAGTTGGGGTTTTGTTTAGGTTTTGAATGGGTTTTATATGTCAAGTTTTGCAATTTTTGATCATAATTATCATTCTATAGCAATAGCACATTGGAGGAAAGCTTTGGTAGAGATTTTTATGGCAACCACAACCAAGCTTCAGTGTGGATGCCTCACATCTCCCCTACAACTAGCATAGAACTCCTATCTTTTTCCAATTTCCATCTTACTCAACATTGAGCCTACCATGGCATCCAAATAGAGAGGAGGAAAGAGTAAAAATCCCATGATCTAGAGGATGGATGAGAATTTGAGGGAGTTGTTAGAGGTTCCTAGGCCTATCTCTATCCATGCCTCATCTATCACTGCTCCAAGGTAGGCAATTCTACCTATTTTTGGCTTTGATTTTTTGTGATTTTTTTTTAGTTTTTTTCTTTCTAGGTGTTGAGGCCATTTTTTTAGATCTACTTTAGTAGAGGGATTAAAATGGAATTTTGGTGGAATCCCATCTCTTATTTTGGCTACTTCCATGTAGATCTATAGTTTTTAAATTGTTTTAGTTTTAGTAGATTTGATTTTGAAAATAGGGCTTGCTATTTTATGCTTTTTTCTCAAAATCTTGGGGTATGGTCATTTTTTTCAGATATAGGCCCTAGGATTTGTTAAAATTAAATTTTACCAAAATCCTATCACATTATTTTGATGTGAATTTAAATTGATTTCAATGGTTTTGGCTATTTTGACTATTTTAATGGCTTGTGAAATTTAGGCTTTGAGATTTTTGAAGGTTTGCTATAAAAGAGCAAGAAAAGTTGTGTATTTGTTCTTAGTGAAACTACTATATATTTGTAAAATTAAAGGTTATGGGTTTGTAATTTTTTAAAGATTTATGATGGTTGTTGTCTTGTTTAATTTGACTTTGAAATGAGGAAGTTATGGTTATTTTCCTAACTTTGTGTAGTTAGGTTGTTTGTGCTGCTTTTGTAGTTTCATGTAGATTTATGAAATTTTTATACGAAAACGGTAGAGGTTTTTGCTATGTTTTGGTCATGGTTGCATATGCTTTGGCTTCAACTTTCCAATGGAGGTGGAATCACTTCAATTAGACTTAAAACAATTTTTTTATGATTTTTTTTGTATGGTTGTGTGAATCAAGGCAAAACTTAACAGTTGTAGTATATTTCCCAAACTAGAAGTGGTTGATATTCTTAATTTTTCTTTTTTCTAGAAGAGTAAAAGCTTTTTCTATTTTAAATAAGTTTTTACTATGGCTACATGGATTTTCTTAAGTTTATCATGCTTTTTCTAAATTTGTGCATAGTTTAGATGTTTTTTTCCAAATTTATATATGCTTTGCAAAATCTAGATCCTTTTTCTAAACTTATGCTTGCTTTTTTCCAAATTTATGAATAATTTAGATGTTTTTTCTAATTTTATGCATAATTTAGACTAATATATAGTTTTGGCTATAAAGTCTATGAAATATGGTAACAATTCTTTTATGGAATTTTAAAAGTTAAGTTAGATAAACATCTAAGAATTTTTTACAAAAGCTAATTTCACCTCTGACTCAGGAATTTTTTTCTAAATTTGTTGAGAAATTTCAATTGTTCATGATGCAAGGACATGCAAGATTGTAATAATGTTTTCTTGTGAAATTACTTAGACTAATTTAGAAAAACACCTTAGAGCTTTTTACAGAGGCTAATTTCACCTTTGACTAGATGTTTTGTCTAAATTGTTAAGAAATTTTAATTGGTCATAATGTTTTTGTTTTGTTTCATGAAGGGTGTTCTTGAGGCCTATTCTCATCATAGTGGAGTTGCTTGGTACTTTGTGCTACATTGGTCATCCCAAGATCAATACTACACCACATGACATGCCTCTTGGGAAGCTCTTGTTGTGGTTTTAGCTTGGGGCAAGGGACTTCCTTTCCTACCTCCTTAGAAATTTTAATATGATGCTGTGGTCACACTTGTTCATAGATGTAGCTAGGGTCATTGTGGAGACCCCATTACCTTGGGTGTTTGGCCTGATTATTAGGTACATTACTGACAAGCCACTACCTAATACTACAAGGGGACCAACAGAGATCATAAGTCCATGCTACCTTTCAGAGATCTAGATGATGCTAGAGTATAGTTAGTATAATACTGATAATACTCTGATGGTGGCGCATAAAGCCCACACACTATTTTAGAACCCAATGGGCACTGTGTATCATCTATAGGGGTAAACATAGTTATTGTAATGTTTTTCTATGATTTTGGCTTGATTACCTTACCTAAATTCATTAATTTAACTTCTTACAGGTACAAGGTTAACGATTAGGGCTTGATCATCAATGATTAAATCCTAGCAGTAGCTCAAACTACTTTAGACGAATTCACCAAGAGTCCCCAAATCAAAGCTGCTATGTATCAACAGTTGAGAGGGGATTTTGATGAATATGCCACTAGGTTTAACATTGTATACAAAAAGTGCAAGGATGATGAGATGATGCATAGCTGGTGGTTAGATGTCAATAGCACAGATCGAACCCTTGTAGCTAGAACCTTCACACCTCATAAGAAAAGTAAAGGTGAACATACAACTTCTACTATTTTATGGCTTTAAGTGTTTTGTTGCTTTTCTTGGTTGTTGAAATTGCTCATATGGATGCTAACCTTTGGTTATTGCTTCATAGGACCTTCCACCTCAACTAATGTGACTATACCACTTTCACATTCATGTTATGAGGATACCCTCATCCTGAAGTTTAGTGATGTGACATCGATGCAGGAGTGGCTAAAGGGATAGGTGCATGGGTACATTCAAGCAAACATCCAGTGTGCAAGTTTGCTCAATGTATTTATGTACCTATTCCTTCCATTCCTGCCATGGAGATGTTGCATGTCATCGACTCCTTTGATGAGGAGGTTGGTCGCTTTAGCACCATCATTCGAGGTGTTAAGGTGAACATTGATGTAGGTGCTGACCTCTTTCATGACTTGTTTAGTGTTCTTGTTGATGGAGCAAAGGTTCCCACCAAGACAGTGAGGGAATTGAGCCATCATGAGGAAGGTCTAGAATGGCTTGGTGCTAACATGGGCCACTCTAGAATTTTGATGGATAGCTTTATGAATGTTGATGCAAAGGAATCATATCCTTTGTTTAGGTCTCATGTGTTCCCCAAATTGGTATCACAAAAGAAGGTAATTGGCCTAGCATAGGCATGGACCTTTAAGAAGGTCTTGATGGAGGGCATCAAATTTGATTGGGCTACTACTTTGGCTACTAGGCTTCAAGAGGAGATCCTTAGACTCCATGTTGACACCTCTATGATAATCCATATGCACTTTGCATTTTTTGCAGGTTATCTAAAGAGGTTTGCGAAGTTCCTAGTGGTGTATAGGAATGGATGATGGGTTTCCCAAGACCTAAGCTAATTTTCTAGGCCTTGGGTAAAGCACATTTATCCAATAGTGTAGGCCTAAAACCCACTAGAGAGGATGGATGAAACATTATCCATCATCACTAAGAATTTTTATGTTAGGTAGTACAAGTCTCCTAATAGTACTAATGATGGTGAGACCCTCTCATTTCCTACTAGTGTTCAAGATGCTAGACAAAGGTGCATGGAGGCCAAAGGCATAGTTAGAGAGAAACTCAAGAGGCCACTGGAGGAGGCACCCCAAACATTAGATTAGGCTACCCCAAAGAAGCTTAAGTTTAAGATTAAGCTATCACAGTAGGTAGTTGTAGGTATGCTTTGTTTAAATTTGGCTATTTCATGATTTAAGTTTTTATGGCTACTTTATGGTTTTATGTATTAATTGATTTTCTATGTGATATGGTTGTAGATAAGTGTCAGGTTATAATAGCCCAAGTTGCTGTGGAGGAAAAACAAAGGCATTCAGAAGAGGTACATCGAAAGTAACCTATGGTTGAAGGACTTGTTGATGCTAGTGTAGATGATCTATATGCCTTTTTTGGTGAGGCGGTACCAAGTACCTCTCCCATTATCATTCCATATGAGGAAGAGGAGGAGGAGGTAGGTATGCTTATGCCTCACTATTTTCACTATATGTCATTGGTTATATTTGGCTATCATCCTAACCTTTCAATGATTATTATGATTACATTAGTTCCTGAGCCACTAGTGCAAGCTCTTGTCCCTAGGTTTTGTGCAAAACCATGGGTAGAGACTCTAAACAAAGTGAAGTTCCTACATGGGATGACTAAGGACATCATCGATCGATTGCATTAGGATGCACTTGAGATAGCTAAGGATTTTGTTTTATGTGCTTTGGTCCTAGGCTTTGTTTGCATTATGGCTATCTTAGGTTTTGTCTTATGGTTGTATTTTATGCTTTGTGCAGTATCGTCTATGGAGTTGGAGCCTAGTAGAAACATGGAGGTAGACTCCTTGCCTAGACTTATGATGTTTATAGTGTTCTCATGAAGTTTTATGATACTGCCACTAATTTAGCAATGTTGTGCACAAAAGCTTCATGGAAGCTAGAGAGGTGCAATAAATTCCTATGGGAGGAAGTTGTAGCCTTAAGGGAAAAGACTCAAAGGTAGGAGGATACAATTAGGGATATCCAAGACCATAAAGTCTTTGTGGAAGTGGTTACCTTAGGGAAGTTATAGACTAAGGAGATCACATGGGCCCACTATTAGCATGTTGTTTAAGACAAAGTAGCAGTTCTACGGGAGATGGTAGAAAAACGTATGCAAATGGACCTCATCTTCCAAAAGGTTGAGGACTAGAAGGATTACTATGCTTGGGTCCTAGATTGGGGTAAGACATAAAAGGCCCATAGGTGTTAGTATAAGGTTAATCATGGGGCCTACCTAAAGTGGCTTAAGGAAGAGTTGATTGAATAGCATAAGAGAGAGTTATTCATCTAGCGGATCTAGGTAGAGAGTGTTGATCAACTTTTTGAAAGTACTCTTAAGGTGGAGCAATTCCCTACTCTTTAGATTACCATGATTATAGGTTAGACCTCTACAACTATTTCTACTCATGAGCCTCCTACTTGGACTTCTATAGATAGGTCTAACATTCTTTTTGGTGTTGATCTTGGGGATGTTAACTAGGTCAACATGATGAAGGACTAGATCCTCCATTGTTTGGAGGAAGGCCTTCCCTATCTATTCCAAGAAGTAATGGATTCTAACTCTCCCCAGGTTTAACATATTTGATGTTTTTGTTTTTGTTTTAAGTTATGATTTTGGCTATTGGTTACTAACTGGCTATATGTTGTTGCATTTTAGGCCTTAGGAGACATTGGCGACCCTAGCAGTGAGGGTGGGAATGATCCACCACTTCCTCCTCCAGATGCCACTCAGTAGCCTCCTTCAGGTTAGCTTGTTGGAAATTTATTTTTGTCTTTATGTTGATGGCTATGGTTAGCTAGAACTATGTTATGGATGGTTATTCTTTGGTATCATTGCTAAACATTGTGGTTATGGCTACATGTTATGGACATTTTAATTTTAAATTTGAATATCTAATTTTATATTTTTTTGGTTATATGCATCTTTGTTGTAAACATTAAAAATGGCTATGTTGACAATTTTGGTTGTAAAATCAAATGGCTAATTGATGTGATAATAGGATAAGCAATGAGAGATATGGTAATAAGAGGGATGTTTACCAGTTTTAGGCCATTGTGGGCACAAGTTATATAGTTTTGTCAGTTTAGCATCTTAGCAGACAAGAATGTTGGTTTAAGGTCATAGTGGATTATAATGCCAGTTTAAGGTCACAGAAAATTGTAATGCCAGTTTAAGGTCATAGAAAATTATAATGCTAGTTTAAGGTCATAGCGACCTCTTTCTAAAAGAGATGCTTTTTTAATGTTTAAAACATAAGTAAAAATAAAGAAAGGTTACAACAAATAAGTAACAATGCAAATAAATTTAAGCTATATGCATAAAATAACAAAGATATAATAAACTGGAAAATGAAAAATAATGCTATTTGGCTATTGTTGTATCTGGTCATAGAGCCACGGGAAGGTTAAGGTAAAATTCACTTATGTAAACTCTTCCTCATCCTTGCAAGATTAGGGAGTGAGTAAGGCCTATTCTACACCAGCTTGTACTCGCCATCCCCTTTACTTACAATGCTAAAAGGGAGTTCATCCCATAATGTATCTCATTGCCTATCATTGTCATCATTGGTTATCTTGGGTTTTTGCTCTTCATGGCTAGGAGCTTACTCTTGAAGCTTCACTTCAGACCACTATTCTATGTCTACATTGTTGACAACTAGGGGAGCTACATTGTTACCATGAATGATGATTTCATCTCCCTCGTAAGGAAGGTGAATTTCTTGGTAGATGGGTGAGGAGATAACTTGTAATTGAGTCAACCAAGGTCTTCCTAGGATCAGGTTGAACCTTGGTGTCTCTTCCAGCACCAAGAAGTTTGTGGTTGTAGGGAATTGTCCTTTGGCTACAAAATCAAAGGAGATAGAACCCTTGATAGCAACTCTTGATCCATTGAAGGACTTAAGAGCTATAGTGGTTGTAGTTTGTACTTGCTTAGTTAATGTTGCATGGGATGATGTTGCTTGTAGCTCATTCATCAACATGCACCCAATGTATTTTAAATTTTCCTATGCATATGGTTATGAATAAAGGGGTTATCATCACCTCATCACTCTAGGGATTAACCTTAATTTCACCATCATGAAATGTTAATGGTGTTCACTTCCCCTTCCTTGGTGAGGACAGAATCATTACTACATGGATGGCTTCCTCATTGGTGGGAATATCCTTACTAACAGGTATGAAGGTCAACATTTTGACTAGCACTTCATGATGTGTGGTGAAAGTCATGATTAGGTCATACAGGCTTAGGGTTGTGTTTTTTTGCTTAAGAAATTACCTAACTTGGTCCATTGCATTGAGGAAGTTTTGTTGTTGGTCATGGGCTTTTCACCTTGGTTGTGCTTTACTTCCTCCATGCATCCCAAAATGTAGACTTTGGCTTTAGGCTGTGGCTATTGTGGCTCTTCCTTATTGTCTTAGTTGTGGGCTTTAGTGCCCTCTTGGGGCTTTCTAGTTGAAGGAGATGGGGTAGAGAAGGTCATAGGTATAGCCGAGATGGGAGTCGGCTTTAGTGGATCCACTTCCTTTTGTGCCTCCATTTGCTTTTCTCCCTTGTTGTTAGGCTTTGGCTTATGCTTCTTCCTTTGGTTGGCTAAAAGTTTTTGGTTGTCATCCATTGGATGTAAGGAAGAGGCGGTAGCATTGGCCACCACAAGGGGGTGTTGTGTAGTTGTTTAGGATATGGCTATTTGGGTTGTATTGGGTTGAGAGACCTTGATGACAAAAGGTTCCCTCAAAGGCATCCGAATGGTACTCTTACAACAAAGGGAGATTTTGAGCTATGGGAAGCTTAAAAAGCTCTTTCATTGTATATGGGCACTTGAATCACAAATGGTTCTCTTGCAGCTCTTCGGTTGTCATTGATGTTGAATGCCAAAATAACATAAGGGCTATCATTAGCATTCAATCGGTCTTTATAGACCTGAATTAACTAGTTTTGTGGCCAAATTGGGTTAGAAGCATCTAAGACTAGTTCCCCCTATCTTTCATCCTTTGTAGGTCATCCTTCAACACAAGGCAAAATTTTTTATCATGACTAGGCAGTTGATGATAATGGTAGAAGCAGTTTAGCTTAAAGTATTTAGGCAAGTGGGGATCATCTTTTGTTGCTTGAGTGGGATCTTTCGCTATTTCACATAGTCTCTTGTGTTTCTTTCAAGTGACTCTAGTCATTTGTTTATGTTCCATGCATCCACTTCTTAATAGTTGGTCTAGCAACTTGGATGATTTTAATAGCAATGTGGTGTATTTAGACCTATCCTTCCTTTCAAAGTTGGGTCTATTTGTTGTCAATCTAGTGGTCCCAAAAGTTGATGATTAATTATTGCGGTCATTGGTGGGGACCTTGGGCGGGTTGACCTTCAACCCTTGGTTCATGGTCTTGGTTTCTTTGGTTATAGTTGTTACGATAGTGTTGTTTTGTTTGGTCTTTTCTTTATCTCTTTGAGTGTGTTGGCTTGTATGTGATATATAGGCTTGATCATGGTTGGTCTTCACAGCATCCTCTATATTTTTGGTTTATGAGAATGCTTGGCTCAGAGATCATGGATCAAGGTAGTAGAGTTTAGACTTGATAAAGTCATTAATTGCTCCCTTGAATATGGCTAACAAGTGGGCATCAACTATGGGCTTTGGTATTTCATTCAGCAATTCATTCCACTATTGAATGAATTTTTGTATAGGTTCTAAGGACCCCGACTTGACCTTCATAAGTTGATCAAGTGTTGTGTTAGGCTTCAAGTTATACTTGAAGAGGTTGAAAAACTAGGTTACTAAGTCTTCCAAAGAGGATATAGATCCTTTGGGCAATGTACGATACCAATTGAGTGCTTTCCCAATCAAAGAGATAGGGAAAATCTTCATGATGGTATGAGGCCATGGTTGCAAGAGAAAACATTTAGATCAAAAGGTAATAAGGTGAGCATTAGGGTTACCTTCTCTATTATATTTACTAAATTGTGGAATGGGGACACCGGGAGAAAGTATCAAGGGTGGGACTACAGGACTTATGGGATTGTCCTAGTAGAAGTCTATAATCTTGACAGTTTGTGTGGTAGAGGCTTTAAGCTTTTTGAACTCCTCTGTTAGGTCTTAGATCATTTGGAAGGTTTGATCCAAGCCTTGCAGTGGCCCCATAGTTTGCAAGGTTTGTACATAAGGTTGTGGCATTTGTTGTAGGGCTTGTGACCTTATAATGGGTCGCATGAAAGAAGTAAAAGGTTACGTAATGGTTGTGGCTTATGGGCCAAATAAGGAAAAAGATGTTTGTGTTAGTACTTGAGGCACAAATGGGACAAACATGGTGTGTGATCCTTGTGTTGCTAGGGGTCTCATGGTGGACCCCATGTGAGTAGTTAATAGATTTATGGTGGTAATAGCCACCATTGATGGTTTTGTATATTGAGGCTATGTTGCAAATGACATTGATGTGTTATAGTTTGTTGTTTGTGCATTGATTTAGTGTGATGTGTAGCTACAACTAGCATGGGATTTGCCATAATAGGGCATGAAGGAGTGGAAGATGGTGGCACCATGCCTAGGGATAGGTTCTATGACATTTTAGGCTTAGATTTAGCCCTAAATTCATCTTCCTCTTTCTTTTGTTTCCCAAAGGTAGGCTGGTCATCTTCCTCTTCTCTAGCAATCAATTGGGCTAGGACACTAGAATAGATGTTCTTAAGAGGAACTTCTTCATACGGGGAAGGGATGTACTCTTTTCCATCCCTATGTATGAGCTCAAACTCCATTTTTTCCTTGACTTCAATTCATGGAATTAGCATGCTTGCCTATATTTTGGCACAAATGAAGTTATAATGATCTTCATTTATGGCTGCAAAATCAAGACTCTCCCCTATGACTCTCAAAGATCACCTACACTCAATGACTGTAGGGTCTTTTTGATCATACACCCTTATGACTTGTTGGTTATGATCTTCGCCAATAAAGGTGAAGGGAAAATTGGTGGATTTTTGAAAAGGCATAGTTATAGTGCTGAGGATTGCTTAAGAATAGGCTATAAATGATAAAATAGGAGTAAATTCTAGTGAATGAAATTCAACAAGTCTTAGAGGAAATGAAAATGACAAACAATGATATACTTACTATAATTAGTAAGTGGGGGATAAGGGGAGTTTACCCCTTTACCAGAAATAGAATATTGACCACGTTGGCTTCAAACCTCATCCAAGTTGGCTTCCCAAGTGCCTCTACACTAGGTATGGTAGGAGGGAAAAGAAGGGGAGGGGGTGAGATAATGAAAATCTCACACCTTCTTATTCCAACATTGGAGGGAGGGGGAAAAGTTTGAAAACCAAAAATGGAAACTTGGCAATTTCCAAAGATGGTTTTTGAAGGTTGCCAACCTTCACCAAAAAGGAGGGAAAAGTAGGCTTGGTCGGTATGGAAACTAACATTAGTTTAGTGGTAGAGATTATGACAACAAAAATAAATGTTTATTAAGGCTTCCATGCTGGCTTTACTCTAGGAATTCACAACAAATATTATAAAATTCCAGCACTCAAACCACCTATAGCTTCCATGCTAAGGTTTTTGCTATAGGGAGTAAAGGCAGCATTGGATTTCTTGGGAGTTTTGGCTAGAAAATGGCTTTTAACTTGCAACAAAAGTAGATCTAATTATAAAATTAGTTTCAAACTTCATCAACGCTAGTCTCCCAACTACTTCCATGCTATTGGGTATGGTAGAGGGGGGAAAGAAGGAGGGTGATATGATGGGAATCTCAAACCTACCTCAACATTGATGGGGGGAAAGGCTGAAAACCAAAGTGGAAAGTTCATATTTTTCCACTAAAATTGGTTTTAGCTAGCTACTAATTTTCTTAGCCTGGAAAAATGGGGGGAAAGCCAACTCATAGATGAGTTAAACCACCCACTTTGAAATTTTGAGAAAATTTTTTTGGCAATAGAAACAATAGGGGGAAAGAGATATCAATGATGGCTTTGGGTTGTAAAATTCATAGCAAGTGTTGTAAAAAGCCAAAGCTCAATCACTTGTAACTCCCATGCTGCAATTTTGGTCAAAGGGGGGAAAAGACTAGCATCGATTCCTCAAAGGTTTTGGCTATAAGAAATAAAAAAAAAAGCTTACAAATGGAAATAAAAATATAGAATTTAGGTGAAGACCCTCCTTCTAGCACTAAGAAAAATTGTTGCAATCGAAAACCTTGATTGCTAGAATGAATATCAAGGATCTTTGATGCAAGTAGTTTCCCAACCCTAAATCCCTAGGGCATTCATGATAAAAATGGGATTCAAAGCACCCTAGACAATCTAGCAGATCAACCAAGGACCTATGAGATGCAAAACATGAAAATATGAATAGATCTGAATAATGCACAAATATAATTTATTTTTGAACACAAAACTTAAAACTTAAAACTTTATTGAGAAAAGAATAAAGAATAAGTTAGAGAAATGTGCACAAATGGTGCCTAGATAAGAAAAAAAGGGAGGTTCACTTGTCAAGAGTTCAAAGCCCATTGAAGCTAAGGTGATTTTCTCCATAATCTAAGTGCTAAGCCACTCTTGATGGTATTCAACCTTTCTTCACTACTGCAACCTTGGATATGTCAATTGGGTCACTGCTGGGAGGGGGATGGTGGAGGAGGGGAGATGGGGGGATGAGAAAGGTGGAATATTTAGATGCCAAGTTGCTCCACGTTGGGTTTTGAATCCCAAAAGTGTAGTGTTAACACAAAAAATCCACCAAATCTCAAGGCCTCACTGCTTCCATGCTAGGATTCAAGAGAATGCAAGTATGGGAACTTGTAAGAGCTCTTGAGTGCCTAAAAATACCCCAAGTGTGGAAGTATGTATATGCAAATTTCTTGTAAGTGTTGGACCTTGTCAAAAATGCTGAACCATGAGAAAAATTGCTCCAACCAAAATTTCTTATATGCAAAAAGTTGGTAAACCTATAAATAGTGTTGAAGGCTACCTTTTATAGGATCTTTGGGCCATGAATGGGGCTACAAATTGGCTATGAGATAGCTACAAATTTGATTGTAATGGTTGAAAATTTGCTATAATTTTAGGTGAGATGGATGCCCAAATTTGGGAGTTACTATACATAGTAAGTGCTTTTCTCCATGGCCATTCTGTTTACTATAAATAGTAACTAGGGCAAACCTTCCATGTTGGAGATGAATCTTCCACACTAAACTCTCCACCATGCTTGTTCAAGTGGTTGGTTAATGTTGAAGTGCATGAATTGATGAATTTTTCTTCTTGTGGCTTCCACACTGGGGGATTGAATTTTCCACATTGGTAAAAAAGTTTCCAAGCTAAGGAAAACTTTCTAGGTTGGGGGCAAGAGTTTCCAAGCTGGGGGAAAACTTTCACATTAGGGAAAAACTTTCTAAGTTAAGGGGGAAAGTTTCTAAGTTGTGAATTTGGTCTCCATGTTAAAGAGGGGAAAGTCTCCAAACCCTTCACCTTTCCATGCTAGGGGTAGGTGAGATCTACCCCTTACAGGTGTTTCCAATAGAGAAAAATATATATCCCCTATAAAACCCATCAAATTGCCCTTTTTGATGTTCCAACAGGCATTTTGACCTTGCCAAGCCCCATTATAAATACTAGGTAACTTTTTTTCACTTGTGCAATGAGGATTTGACCACTTATGAGGCATTTTCAGCTCCAAAAGTATAAAGTATGTGAAATTACTCATTGTGGGTTATAGTTTTTACATTTACAATTAAATTTTACCTCAAGTTTCATGGGGTGAAATCTACAGGATGATGATTGATTATAGCATGAAAAATTTTGTGGTGTTTCACCCACCAGTTGATCCAATAGTTCTTCATACTATGCTACACTTAATTTGTTGCTTATGGCCCCTACAGACATCTGCACATCTTTAAGTGTAGTGATGTATGGTACAGATGCCATAGGTGCATTTAGTATTTTGGCAATTTTGTCAATAACCACCTCTACTGTTTTCTCCTGCCCTTGGTGTTGTATCACCAATATTGTTGCATCCTTGCTATCCTTGAAGTACACTAAGAAGGTTGTAGCATTCCCAAAAATCTCTAAGAGTGGATATTGTTCTACAAGAGATATCGTTACCTCTCTGGTGTTAACATTCAACCTAGTGAACAACTACGTTCATTGAGCTAAGAAGATGGATCCAGATCCTCCCATCAAGCTAACTATTCAGGCTTTCTCATTTAGGTTACTCATCACTAGTCGATACATAGATGGTTCCCCACCACTTGTGCTTGCTCATTGCTCTTGCTCACTCAAGAGCCATTCTCAATACTCGTGTAACCATTGGGATGTTGCAGCAATATTTAGCACCATTTTTTGAGTGGCAAGTGGAGGTGGTGGCTGCTACTCTTCTTCTTAAATAGTTTTTGTAGGCATCTTATCCTTTATCATCTCTACCCAATTAGTGATTAGAGCACGTGTGATAGCATCATTTGTATAGCGGATTATCCCTTCTATTGGATGGAGTTTTCTAATGAGGCATGGAAAGGGTAGTGCCTTCCTTCCATGTTCATTCTCTTTAAACTACTATTGAACTGTTGAAGGTTAATAGGGAATCTCCCATTGAGAGCAGTGCATGCATAGGTAGAAAAAGCAATGATCTTGCTAGGCCTCACCATGGGGTTTAGGTGAAAGGTCGTAATCTTGTAGTGAATTCTTTTTGCTAATGTGAGTGCATTGTACTTCTTGTGGTCAATGCCATAGCATCGTTGAACCCATTCCTTTTTGATGCTGGGTTTGCTTGCATTGGAATCTCTGCAAGATTCACCCTAGTTTCTAGCAACCCAAGTGCTTTAGCACTGGCCACATCGAATAGGACACTGATATGTCCTTGATTTTGACTATTGAATTGGCCTACTTATTTTTCCAAAATAAGAATATCCCTCCCATGTACCACTCTCCACTAGAAGTGATAACTGGCCACATGGAAGAGGTCTTCAGTTGGTCCTGTACATGTTTATGTGCTTGCTCCAAGAAAGAGCCAAAGTTTAACTCATGGAGCATAATATTTTGGACCTTCTTAGATCTGATTTAAGTTAGGTAGGCATCCTTCAAGGTCACCTCAAGGTTTGCTTGCTAAGCTAGTGCCTCATTTCAGTGGGAATGTTCTATTACTGTTGTTGGTCTTGGAATTTAATGAATGGATTCCACGTCAACCTCTTCCCTAAGAGGACTTGTGGCCTAGGTTGCAATTGTTTCTTCCTAGGCTTGTTCTTGGCCATTTCTCCCGTTGTTAAGATGGTCCTCCTTCTTGTGTGTGTTTGCCTTTTGGTGCTATTTGTTGTCACAACACATCCATAGATTAGTAGAGATAATGTGTAACTTGAAATTTTTTGAATACCTTATCTTGCTAATTAGTTACACTTGGCTAAGGTTGGACCATGGAAAATTAATTATTTTATTAATTAATTTTTATTATAAGTGTCACTGGAGCTTGTTGGAAAGGTTTAACTTTTGTAAGTTGGTGTTTAAATGTTGATCTCCTAGTTAAACCTTTGTGGAAGTTAGAAAAATGGCAAAACTTTTTTTGTCCAACATGGCACATTTGTGGCCCCCTTGATCAAGAGCTTACCTTTGGTAGCTATAGGGCTAAAGAACAGAGTGATTTGGATAAATGATTAGGAAGTTATGGGCTCTGGAAGGTTTTGGGCTTTGAAAATTTGAAAAACTCCCGTAGCATTTTTGAGCAAATGTGAACATTTCTAAGGGAGGTCTTGCATATTTATACTATTTTTACACTACGTCAATGGGGCCACATATATAGGGCCTCGTATATACATGGGCTCCATCAACAGATCCGTATTTATGGGGTCCATAAACAAAATTTTCAAATTTGAATATTTTGAAAAATACAAGGAATTTTTTGAATGAATTTGGGATCCATGGAGTTCCAAAAAATCCAAGAATATGATTAAATCATTGAAGAGGTTCTTTGAAAGCTTAAAAATTCAAAAAATTGATGGAGAATGTGTGAATTAAAGAAAATCCTTAGAGGAGCACATGGTTTGGGGTATGAAATATTTTGATTGCAAGAATGCCTAAGGATATGATGCTTAATGAACCCAACCAAGAGATATGCATGTGGATGCTTCCCATAGTAGGCACATGCCTTGTTTTCCATTGTATCCCCTCAACCTAAGGAGTTTGTGGGCTCCATAGGTGATTAATGGTTGATGAAAGTTAAGGATCAAAACTCAGAAGATTCTACCAAAGAATTCAAGTACGTTAGACAAAGATACCAAATCAAGAACATGGACACCAATAGTGATGTGAGTTATGGGTAGCATAAATGGATGATGGAGAAGGTGGGATGGAATTACAAATTAAGGTCATAAGAAGTCCCTTGTGAATTTTTGTTTAAATGACTTGATAAGATCCATAGCTAGTGCTTATAGCCCATTTATTTGTCGAAGGGGTGTCCTTTAAATTTTCATCATTTTTTTGTTTTGTTTATTTTTTTCCTTTTTAGATGAGAGCACACCATGCAAAGAGTTATTCAACCTCTTGTTATTGGTTGACACAAAATGGTAAGAAGCCTATGAAAACACTCATGCACCCAAGCAAGTAGAAGAGTACACAAAGTATTGAGTCCCCTTGAAGTCACACCTAGTGCAAACCTTTGAATCCTTTCCAATTCTAAAAACTACCAAGATCATAAATTTATTAAAATTTTATTTAATAAAAGGAAGCTCATACTTCTAAAAGAAGGAAGACCGTAGATTTTCTAGATGGGTGGATGTTATGAACTCATTGCCTATTCCATGAAAAAAAACCATGTCTTAGCCATCAGTACAAAAATTCAAATATAGAAACTAGACATTAGCAAACAAAACATTAAGCACAAACCACCATTAGTAATAGCTATAGCACCATTGTGTATTTTTGGCATAAGGTATGTTTATTAATAAAAAATTATAAAATCACACTAAAATAAAGTAAAATATATAAGAAAGTTAAAAATATTCAAGAAAAATTTAAATGTACTAACAATGGTGTAAAACAAAAAATGGTGTAAAATAGGAGAAATTTAAAAAAAAATCAAAAAAGTGTGAAATAAAAAATTTGCAAAAATAAAAATGTGTAAAAAAAAACATAGAAAAAGTGAGGAGCAACGTATATGATTAGCATGGATGGCCATCTCCCTCATGATTGAATTGGAAGGAGGAGATTCAAAAAATTGAGTGTGGTTGCCCATCCATTGAGGTATGTGTTGTATTAGCTTACTTGGGCTCATGGAAAGGCTTTATCTGTTGGATGTTGACCAAATGTTTTTTGTTTAGACTTTCAAGTTTGTATATGATCATGACCCTAGAAGGAAAGGTTTCATAAATTATATAATGCCCGTCTCACACCATTTGGAATTTGGATTTTTGTGGTACGTGTGTGGGGATACAATGGAGAACTTTATTTGCCAATGGAAATTTTACTTTTTGTATTCTAAGATCATGACATTGTTTGTTAAATTTCTTGTGCACTTCATTCCAAGATAGGGCTACCAATTGATTTTCACCTAGCACATTTAAGTTGATCAATCTTTCTTTTTGTTTCAAACTTAGGTCAAGATCCAGGTCATAGGCCATGGAGAGTGTACATAGCTTGGATTGAATTAGGAGTATTGGAAGTTTTCTATACACTAGCTTGTAGGGAGAGTAGTCAATAGGGAGTTTTCATGTTTAGTGGTAGGCCCAAAGGGCATCGTTGAGTTTTGTGCTCTAGTCTCTCCTATATTTGCTAATAGTTCTTGTTAGAATCTTTGTGATCTCCTTGTTAGTCACATTTGCTTGACTGTTGGCTTGGGGGTGATAGGGTGTTGTTAATTTATGTTCAACCCCCAAGTGTTGAATGAGTTTTCAAAAAGTAGCACTTGTAAAATGGGTTCCATTATCAAAAATCAGTGCACATGGCACCCTAAACCTGTTCACAACATTTTGTTGTATAAATTAAGTAGTAATAGATGATGTACAATTGGCGATGGTTGCTACTTTTTCCCATTTGGTATAGCAATCAACAACAATGATTATATATACCTTCCCATTGGACATAGGTGTGATGGGACCCATGAAATCTATGTTCCATATGTCAAAGGGTTTCAGAATCTATTATTGAGGACTATCCATACGTGAGATCATCCCACCATCTCGTTGATAATGCTTAAAGGATCACACAAATTCTTGGGCATCCCTAAAGCTTGTGGGCCAATAGTATCCTACCATCAAGATTTTTATAGCCATGTGTCTCCTAGCATAGTGGTCCCCACAAGGACCCTCATGAGCATCTTGGAGAATGTGCAATTGATTTGCATTAGGTACATACCAACAAACCGGGCTATTAGTGCACACCTTGTATAGGTGTCTGTTGATTTCCATGAAGTGCTTAGCCCAATGAAGAAATTGTTATTTCTTCCTACAATCCAAATCTTGTGCCATCTCTTGAGTGAGAAGATAAATGAGGATGCCATCATACCATTTTGGTTCTACAAGTGTGTGCTCATTTATTGCAGTAGTAAAGAGAAGTTCATTAGGAAATAGACCAGATAGTGAACTTTCCTTCTCTTTGTTATTCCATCTGATGAGTGACGAGGTACCCCTACGCTCAACCAAACGAATATGAGTGTTTCATGAACGATCCAGTCGAATTCCAAGGACTAAGTGCCTATGTGCCTTTGTGGAATAATAACGGGTTGATTAATTGTTGTCTTCCCAAACTTACTTGTATGTCATGGTTGTATGGTTAAGTAAGCTTGAGGAATTTCATCCTGAGATAATAAGGAGGGGAAAAGAGATAACTAAGTGACTAATCCAAATTAACTACTCATTAAGTAAGTTTTAAGTACTCCTAACACTAGTATCCGTTCCCACTTGCCGTACACATCTTGAACTAGTGCAACGCTGTCGGGATTACCAAACGCTAATCGTTATTGGATTTCCAAGTGCTACACGCATGCTCAAAGTGGTCGTACTAAGTGTATTTAACTAAGAGAGTTGTAGGGTGAGAGAAATCATTAATTAACTACAAAATCATTAAATAATAATTAACACTACTTAATCTATTCTATATGCTACAAGGTTTATCATGAAGTTTGTCTTTATTTCCATACACAAAGTGTGCTTAGGTACACAATGCTCGAATAAAGATCTGTTCACTCTATGACTCCTACTACAGGCATGCAAAAATAATTCTAACTTTGAGGGGAAAAATTTGCAAGAGTTTGGCTAAGGGACTAACTTCTAATGTCTAAAAAAAAGGGCACCGCCTCTAATTTATAAGCAAGGAGACAGGCCGTGATATCAGGTATCTAATATCACATGGTTGATTTGATATCGCAAATGTGATATCGTGGATGCGATATTGCATACGCGATATCACGGTTTATCATACCCCCATGACCTTACAAAATATTAGGAAGGTATGGGATTATTAACTAAATGACCATTGATGGTGGAATAGGGTGACTAATTCAACGTGACCAGTGAATGGATCAACAATACAATACATGATAGCATTAGTCTTCATGA